>VNWY01000031.1:2444-125040 GCA_009869845.1 Pseudachorutes palmiensis | reverse complement strand
CAACTATTTTCGACTCCTTTCATGCTTTGATTGACTGGTGTAAGTGTCCCCGGACGGACAGACAGACAGACATATCCGTTGCATAAACCCCGGCAGCTGCGCTGTACGTGGTTAATAATTAATTAAAAAATAGTCAACATTTATTGATTTTTATTCTCAAAATGCAGTGAAAAAATCAACTGGTTTTGATTTATCTTGTATAAAAGAAGTATGGCGTTAGCGCTTAGCTGACTACCGAAATCCCTGCCCTCTCTCGGTAGAATTCTTTTTACCACCTCGAATTCAAATCAAAGGATAAAACGTTTTCCCCCAGAAATTCGATGTAACCATTAAAACAAGATCTATTTGTTATTCTTAAGTGTCAAGAAGTACAGAACGAGAACCTTAATTTCAATTTCGAACATTAGACTCCATTCAGAACACTGAATACAAGCCTACAAGTTCAAGATCACGAAATAAAGAAAATTCACACCAATCAGCATTAAGTTCAGAATTCTTTGATGTTTATTATTTCTTGTTTTTGTTAACTTTTTTTTCCTATTCAGCATTTCCCTAAAACTAATTGTTAAAACATGCTCTCGACTCCTTCTGATTCGGTACGTGGAGGAATTACGTGTGACTACAATACTACCATAAAATTAATCTAATTAATACGGTTTAAAATTATTATTAATTATTACAGTATAATTATTTCTTGATGGATACAACCAAAGAAGTCTGTTATTTCAACAGTGTGTGACATTTGTATTTGTTTTAGACTTAAATTGGCATTATAGACACACTGTGAAAGTATGCGAGAGATGCGACATTCATCTCCCGGTGGCACTTCCGTTTCAATACGTATTTCCATTTTTGATTCTAACGACCGAATCTCATTTCCTCTTTTAGCTCTTCAAAAAAAAATCTAAAGCAGAAGAATAATTGTTTAACTTTAAAAAGGAACATTAGCACAACTTTGTATTAAAAAGCAAATTATTCGTTGATGTTTTGGAAAAATGATGAAAGTTGGGATTTGATTTGAAGTGCGATGAAGCACTTCGCACGCACGCCTGAAAACCCAACTACCAATAGCGAACATTGGGAATTATAAAGTTTCCTCTGTGGCTATCCATTCTTCAAATTCAGTCTATATATTTCCCAAATACTTGTGTGTAAACTAATCATGGAATACCGGGCGGTTATGTTGACGGCATTATTTTCCCTTTGTGAAAGAAATGATCTTTGGGTGTTTTGATTTATCACATTTGTATAAGGTTCCATTTGTATACTGTTCCAAGGGTATTTCCTAAATTCTATAATATGGAAGGGCCTTTCGTTTCCAACTGATGACGGTTTGTGTCATGGACATGTGTGCTGTTGCTGGAAAGTTAAGCACTAAAACATATATTAAATAATAAATTGCTAAAAGCTCCCTTTTGGAAAGTCTATCAAAGGTAGAATTTTGAAAAACGTACAAAGGGATGTGCACCATAATGGTCTTTATCAGAACGAATGGTTGGAGGGACTTGAGCATTTAATTTTCATCCTTTTGTATAATAAACTACTTCCCTTCCCTTCCCTTATTACGGACTTTATCGTCAAGCAGAATTAGAGAAAGGTTGAAAAGAAGTGTCGAAGAAAGCATTTTCTAAAAATAGTTAGTCTCATTATTGAATCATTCAAGAGTTCACCCTTCTGGATAAACTTCGTCTTCTCCCCGCCCAATAAATAGTCATTCCCTACCATGTAATAATCTCCAAACTTTCTCCAACACTTTCATATTTGTGGTTAACCTTGACTCCGAAGCTGTTTTATAGGGGAAAAGGTGGATACGACCATGGAAACGCTGAATGAAAAGTTCTGTGAGAACTTTCACCGATCAAGAAGTGAAACTCTGAGGAAATATACCAAGGGCGATTTGGAGTATAACGAGTTTACATCCTTCTCCATTAAGCACGAGCGCGCTTCAAGAGATATTTCGGTTGAGCCTCATTTCAAAACCGTGGCTTCCTTCATGGCCGCTATCCATCTACACAAGGAGAAAGAATCAAATGGAATTACAAAGTAGGGATTCTGTCCCTCGAATCAAGGGCAACACGCGCTAATGGAAAAAAGGAAGTTTTAGGAGGAAAGCGATTAGCTCAATCAATGCATTCCTCGGTCAATATATGAGCAGTGGTGATAGCAAATGAGGTTAGACAAACATTTGGATGAGATCAAAGGGTTCTTACCTCTCGGTGGATGAGCTACTCTCCGCTTGAAAAATGTAAGGATCCTGCCCACTGTGCGTCAATTGAAATATCGATTTACCTCCTTCATCCGCTTCCAAGGCCTGCCAAAGTGAGGAGATATTGTAATACGAATTAAGTGGGGATGACTGAGTTCACTAATGAAGTTACGGAAGAGAACTTTTGAGAATCTCAAGACTGACGTACCTCACCACAGTTCACTAGTTCTACTTCGTAGCCCAGAATTGGAATACTACGGACGGCAGCTATGTCTTCAGAGGCAGCGTAAACGTATAAGACTCGATCAATTAAGACAAACCATTGACGCTTCCACGCTTTTCTATGCTCCTTCCAGTTCAAGTAACCGCTCATCGCAGAACCAGCGACATTGCCATGTACCTGGAATCAAAGACAGAGGATTTAATAATAACAACACAATAATCATTTCCTGAGAGGAGCCTTTCAACCCTCACCTCGAGTCTGTTTGGAATTGATTTCTTATGCTTAGTTGCTCTCTTTGATATGCTTGGCGTTCCTTTTTTGAATTTACTGCGAATTGTATCCACCTCTTCCAGGTCATTTTGTTTATTTTCTCGATCAAATTCTAAATCAAAATAAATTAGTGGAAGGGTACTGGTTACTATCTATTAGGAGGTCAATTTAGGAGAGGATAATAAATACCTTCCATGAGGTGAGTATAACACTCGTCACAGACACGGGCGGGCTCGTAGTGGAGATATTGTAGTGGTGCTTCATTTCCAGAACAGTTTCCACAGACAACCTGAACAGAAGTTCCAGCCAAGTTACTAATGTGCTCGACCAGTGTGATTAAATCTGCTTCAGTTACCTTTCCACAAGCTCTACAATGATGGCGTCTAAACGTAATAGTAAATTCAGCAGTACAGGCTTGGCACATTGTAACCCTTGAATCAGCAATCCAAACAGGGGCCTAGAAATAAGGACAGCGTTCCAATTCCTTTTCAAATAACTTTTTTTCTCTTTAAATACACACCACTTTTCCAATTTCAGTTAGCTCTCTGTCTACTTCTTGAGCGGTTCCAGCCCGCCTTTTGATATTATTTTTGATAGCAAGGTCTAATGCTTTGAGCCAGTCATCGCGTTCCTTGGGACTCCTGAAAAGCACAAAAAAAATTGAGTTTGAAAGTTTCTGGTTGCATAGCATCGCCTTTTCGATTAACTTTGAAACGAAGGTGGTGGAACAGTGGAACACCGGTGAAAGTAGAGCCAGGATTTCTTTTAATTAAACAGACACGCCGATCGCTTCACTTACTTTGCGACAAGGTTGAAGCTCCGTGTGACGCTTATGACAGTGAATTCGCTTTGGTAGTCTTCGTTGGGTGCAACTGCTACCCTCATCCCAGTCAGTGGAAGTTCATACCTTAATTTAAATTCTCTGCTTCCAGTAGCAGTTCCAGAACCAGCGTAGTACATGCAGAGTAAACAATCGCTCATCTGTAGAATAAAAAGAAATTAGATGGATATCGTCAAAAGCAAAGGAACGACTTTCAAGCTTCCGGAAATGCATTAGCATAATTTTCATTTCCATAGCTATAGCTCCTCCAACGAAACGGAAAATAGAAACTGAATTAGGCAGCTAGGGAATTACTTCTATCTGAAAAAGCAAGAAAAGGGAAGGTTTTTACACCCCTCGAAAATTGTGTTCCAAAAGGAGAGGAGAAAACCAGGAGATTGGTGGAGAAAGACACTTTCTCCGTCGAAGCAAAAGCAAATCATAAATAAAGTCAGTTGTTGAGACGAGTGAGAAAATGATGAAAATTGAATTCAATTCTGACGTACTAGTGAAGAATGGAGGCGGTGAAAACTACTTACCAAAGCAAAGTATCTTGGCTGTAACTCTTTTCGACAAACTTTCCTCAGTTCGCCTTCGAAAATAAGTTGTCGATCTGCTTTCAAAATGACGTTCTGAGTTAAGCGATTTTGAAGCTGAACTAGTTTCTCTGCATTCTCCTATAGGAGAAAGAAAATAAACTTTTATGAACATCAGAGATTTTCATATTACAACAATTTCCGGAAATTCCAGAAGCTTCTTATGACCTTGTTAGTGGAATGACAAAACTTGTAATATAAAAATAACGACTTTGACTTTTTGGAAAATTGGAATTATAACTCAACTGACCTGGAGACGAATCGCTTCATTTCCATGCTCAGCAACTTCTTTGACGATGCTAATAGCCTTGACAGTCGCCTCGTAGTCTTTGTGTTCACTTCCGTCCAAGTTTTTGAGGTAGTCACCAAGCATAAGGGCATATTGCGGCATGCGTTGGACGGGTTTCAGCATGTAATGCTTTAGCTGCAAACTTCGACACATTTCAAGCTTTTCAAAGTCTTTCACTATACGGGCGAATAGTGGGTTCTTCGCTTGAAGTCTGTCGAATCTGTTACTTATTTTTTGATAGTCTCTGATGTACGTTGAATAATGCTTCAAAAACGGACCGGTGGTGACAATTATGTCGGAAACAGTTGGATTAGATTTCCAAGAACAAATCCGGTCCTCAAGGTCCTGGAGCAGAGCCACATTCACTAGTTTCAAATTGGGAAGTCCTCCGAGAATAAAGTCAATGTCCTGCTTAGACACAACGGGCTGTCCAAGTTGCTCTTCTGCTGCATTTATGAAACTTGGAAAGTCAATTGTCAACAAGTTGAGGACTTGGACAAATGTTCTTTCCGACGTGAGCAGTTCTCGGGCAACGTAGAAAGCTTGTCTCTCTTTATGATTCAGTCCTGACAGAATGTCATCATAACATCCAGAGCTAATACTAGCCGTATCTCCAGAGTCCTGGGAAAGGATTGTTCCTGGCCCCACTGACTTATCCGCATCGACAAGACTCGAAGGACGGGATTGGTTGACGTTACTGCGGAAATTCCCTCCCATTGGCCCCGACACCATGGATGGAAGCAGAGAAGGGGATGAGATCTGCTTGTCCAGGCCGGACATTTTGGACCTTTCTCTGTCTGCTGTTGTGGAATAAACTTCGCTCTTGGATTTAGTCGCCTTGGAGGAGTGGATAGCTTCAAGAAAAAAATGGCTCCTTGACTTTTCTTTTCTTCTACCTGATGGAGGTTGGAAACGCATTCCTGTCGTTGTCTTTCTTCCTCCGCTGTAATTGCTACTTGAAGACCCTCCACCCTTTCCGAAAGAGGAGAAAAACGAACTCACGAGACGTCGCCGCCTTGGGACAGATGCACTGCCGCCAATAGGATGAGCAGACTTTGGACTAAAGTCTTCAAATGACCCTCCTTGACAAGCATCAGAGTTCTCCGCATCCCCTAAGGCTCCAGTCGAAAGTTCTCCTTCGTCTATCCAGGTTGTATGGGAAGTGATGCTTTCAGAGAAACTGCTTATCCTCTCACGGAGACTACTTGAAGAAGAAGAGGAAGGGATGGACTCTGCAAATGACAGCGTGTCATTTTCAGAGCAGGTCCAAGAACGTCTTCGAAAAGATCCAGACGTGTGGGATAGAAGTGATCGGCGATTGACAGGATCGGTGCTCGTGGTTTCAATGGCTTCTACTTTGTTCCCTGCTTCCGGTTTCCGAGACGGAGACTTGAAATGCGTTTGACTGAGGACAATTTCGGAAATTAAATCCGCGTCTGCAGAGTACGACTTCTGTTCCTGGAAGCTATCCGTTGAAGTTTCAGCCTCGGTTATACCCGCCAGGAATAGGACTGGTTCCAATTTATCCTCTAGAACTTTTTCAAATTCATCTTCATGTTTTACGCCTCCAGGTTTCTCAAGTTCCTCTGGACCCTTCTCTGTAGTCTCATCAATTAATTCAGAATTTTTGATGTCTGGACTAGATAGTTGACTTGTATGAATTTCGTTCTCTTCATCTTCAATCTTTGTACCCAAAAAGTTTCTTTCCGTCACAGTACGTTCTTCACCCTCCCCTTCCGCCACAGAGGATGCAGCAGTCTCTTCTTGTATTTTAATCTCAGACACAGGCACATCTATCTCTGATGCTTTCGTTGAATCTTCAACATCAATTTCTGGAGAATTAGGAGCATCCTCTGATCGATTGGATGCATACCTTGGGCTGACACGTTTAAACAAAAATGAAGTATTTGTCCCAATGGAATCCTTTCGGGCATCGGCATTGGAATTAGCATCTTCGGCATCAGTTGAACTAGGAATCAGTTGAGGAATTAAGAGTTCTGCACTGTCTTCTTCTGATTTAGCAGCAATGAATTTCCCAAGCCAACTGTTTGAACTAGGTGTAGGAGAAAGTGGCTCTGGATCCAGGTAACTCGTTTCTTCTGGCGGTGGGGAAGGTTCATTGGTATTAGATAACCCGTCTGTGAGATTCGATTCGGTAGTATTGTTATTACAAGCTGTAACTAAATTATTATTGAGCTTCTCTGCTTCATCTTTTAGACGACGCATTTCCCACTTTTTTTCCTTGTCTATTACAGCATATAATGGAGTAGAGGGACTCACTGGAGTTGATTGATGTCGTTGCAGAGAAGACAAAGGCTGACTTATTGAAGCCTCAGAAGCAGGGGATGACTGTGGTTTATGACTATTCCGCCTTCGAGGTGGTGGAGGGGGAGGGACTAGCTGAGTTGACGTCGGACCAAAATTCTCCGGTGATAACATTCGATTCTCCAATCGGGAAGATGTAATAATTGAATCAAAGTAAGAAGAACGCTGAATAACAGATTGCGATGGCGGTAGGAAAAATGTGTTTCGTCCTAAGCTTGTACTTTTTCGTTGGGCTTGAATTCGCTGACTTGGACTGAGGCCTGAGAATGGTTTCAGTACAGTTGGATGCGGATGTGAAAGAACACCAAGTTGCTGACGCGGTTGAAGTGTCAGGCTACGTGGATTCCTAGAACTGGTGACGCCAGAGTCGTTTGATCGACACGTTCTTGAAGACGTGTCAGTTGGGTTGCTTAAATTATCCAATAATTCGTCAATAGACGCGTATGGTGAATTGACATTTTGACACCTTGGACTCGGTTCAGAACTACCGTTGTTGAGGACAGATGCTGCTGATGGGACTTGCTTCTTCTTGGGAGGAGTGAGTAAAGTCAGATTTGGTTTAGGAGGGACCACAGGCTTGACACAAGAAGAGCTCACTGGAGATTTCACATCAGTGCCAGCCTCTTGAATGACGCTGGAGTTAGCGGTCGATTTTTCTTTATTGGAGTTTGTTGGGTGTTCTCTCCATCTGGGATCCTTTGTGCTGGAAAAATCAGAGTGTTGGAAATGAGTACATGAATATAAAATGATTAATCGGATAAATTAGGTTAGCTAGTCACGCCCTCACCTTTTTCTAGATAGTAGGTTCACTTGCGTCCCTACCGTTGCTGTATTTGTCAATGGTGACTTTGTACCAGCATTGTCCGCTTCTCTTTTCACACTCCCTGACGTCTTTGGCTTCGGTGGAATAACTGGCCGAGGACTGATCACTGGAGATAGCTCTACAAAATGAGAACCAAATGTTACATGTACTGAATACTCACTGGCCAGTCAGCCATTTGGAATTGGATTTATTGCATTGTACACATGGGGTAATGTAATCCGATTTTTACAACTTTGTAATTGACACTTTTCAAAGTACAGTGTAGGATTCTCATGCAAAAACAAACAAGAAGGGAAGCAAAATAAACTTTTACAGAGGCAGTGCAAACTGAATGAACGGATGGAAGCCGTATGTTGCGTCGCGTCCATTTACATTTGGGGAAATTGGCACTAATTACTTAAAACCCCCGTTGGACCATGGACATAAGCTTTGTGATTTGTACTTTGGGTCGCTCAATTGTCTCTCGCTATTAGTGCGCGTCATGCAATCAAGCACAATTTTATCAGTATCACCTTCCTTGATAAGCTCTAAACCACCTTGTTTTCACTACGATGTCGATGAAGAGGTCAGGTTGAGCGAAAAGTGAAGAGAAAGCGAAGAGAAAACCCAGTCGCTGGAATTTAATAAATCCAAATTAGGTTATTAATCATTATCTTAAAGTGTCCAAAAGTCCAAGACGACACTTGTTACTACAATCACGCCTTGGCCAGTAAGCCTAGTTTAAACAATAAACAAAGCTTTACGAGCTGTGAGTTGCATGAACATGAAGCTACCGTGTGAGTGGATTATTGTTAGATAAAGGTCTCAAATGTCCAGCAATCATTAGCTTAATTTAATACACAACCATCAGTTTCTAATTCATTAAACCGTTATCCAGCTATGAATTTTTCATTTTTAAATGCAGAAATCTGATAATGATAAAAAGGGATAAGGTTTCAACTTTCAACTAGTATAATAATGATTGACAGACTCCAGCTTTTGCTGCTGTTAGCTTTTGGGAAAAAAACTTTCAATTAATGCTTGATGAGTAAGTCCGGAAGTTGCATAAAAACTGAAAGACTCACAACCAGGTCCAAACCTAAACTTTGCTTCTAAAACTATATGACTTACTTAAGGTTAAATTACCAAAGAGATGAGCTCCAGGTCACTTTAGAAGACACGGGGTCACACTTAAGCTTTTAAATACCTTTGCCGTTATTCTTCAACGCTTGTTATGAATGCAGAGTGGAATGAATTTAGAAAGGAAATTAATTAATTCCTGATAAATTCCAAGAGCGTTGAACTGCTTAGAATCCCTGGAACCTGGAACCCCTGGAAGAATACTTTTATAGCTTGAGATGCTGAGAACCCTTGAATGATTCATGATAATTTCCATCCCTTTATGAGTCTATTACGCCCTAGTTCCAGTCGAATAGCCCACGGTACAAGTCGTGGCGCACCGTGCCAGTCACCAAGTCGTTAAAATGAATCATACCCAAGTTAAATCCTAAAATAAGAGTTTACTTACGTTGTTCCGGACTACTGGGTTGCTGGAGTTGAGTGTCCATTGCGATGTCTGTGTCAATCCATTGTTGTGTTTATTCTGTTTCTAGGAATAGTTGAATGGACAGTTTTAAACATATGAGCACTGGATTACACTTGTGACAGAAAATGGCAAGTGACGGACAAGTGGACGTTGGACGGAAAGAATCTCTGAGTGGGCCACTCTGAAAATTCCAGCTGACCGAGACAAACGAACCTCTCCTTTAATAAATAAAAAAAATGCGTGGCCCCTTTCTGAGCCCTTAATTGTTAATTAGTAACCAGATGATTCCCAGTTGTCTCTGTTTGCAGGTTGAGGGGATACTTTATTGTATACTCTGGTAGCAATGTAAATGCTTTATTTGGCTCACCACCAAAAGCCATCAGTGATGCTTTAGCATTGACGCCTATAGAAAGAGGAGGTGGCTCTCTAAACCAGAAAAAAACTGAATAACATGAATTTTAGTTATTCATCAGTTACTTAATCGACAGTTAATTAGCTTATGTCTCATGAGTATTCCATGGTCTTTATTTACCCCTTTCGACTCCTCTGCGGACGCCACCTTATCTTAAAACCCAAGGAAATTGACCTTATGAGTCATGAATCACACCAATCCTTGTGGACATTGGTATTTTAGTGACACCATGTCAACTTTATAGTGAACCGCAGTACTTTCGGAAGGCTAGAGTTGTTTACAATCATTCATCCCAGGCTCAACACTTTTAATTTTTGAATGGACACTATACTGTGACTCATCCAGCAACACTTGTTTTAATAATAATTTATCTGATGAGTGATAATGATAGAAAATGAGCACATTTGTTCATATGGAAGTTTTGAGATCAGAGGATGTAATTATAAGGTTCCCCCCGGTTTTGAATCCATTCTTGTAGTTGAGAATCTCTTCTTGTGGACCTTTAAGGCTTGGATTGGTCCTTTTGATTGGCTCAGCGCTAAAAGTGACAAAATTCGGGATTAGTGATATTGAAAGAGTACTGCTACACTTCTCTCAAGAATCCACTGGTCAAGCAGTTAGTCAAACACGAATCTTAAAAGTCGCCGTCCATTGCCTTCTTCCATCATCCGACTTTCTGTGTACCCCTCCATCATTCTATCTCATCTTCCGTCTCCGCTCTTCACAACTTTCAGAATAATTGTCTTTCAAAAGCATAGTTTTTAGGAAAAAGAAAGTTTTAGCTAATAAATAACATACGGGCCTTAAAATAAATAAATGAATTACATATAAAGTTTTTTTTATTCTGACCAAACTCAAATAAACCAACCATATTAAACTTACGAAGAAGAGTAGTAACAACTACAGCAATACAACAAAAAAAAAACAATTTTGCGCTCAACGGCGATACAGAGAAGCCTAATCTTGAAAAAAGAAAATGGAATTCATAAGTTGAATATTATATTTTTAAAGTTAACTTGGTGGTCAGTAGGAAGTCTCGGTTTAGTCTTCATCTCCCTCAACAACCTTTAGGACACAAAAATATTCAACCAATTGGCACGTCTTCAACACAACTTCATTCATCTTTTCCAAATAACAAAACGCTGCTGCTGCTCCCACCATCAACATCAACTCCAAATCAACCGTCAACTGAACTCAATTACTTTTCGGTACACTTTACAATTTGCGATATGTTCAAAAACTTTGCAGGGTTTGAAACCGATGATGAAAGTTTTCATCATCTCATGATGGATACTCAAGGGTACACAGACTGCCAAAGCAGCGTCCTCATCAATTAAATATCACAAATAATGAAGAGAAATTGGCATTCTAACATTAAAAACAAAGACTATAAAAGCACATGCCCCTGACTTTATGACCCAAGGATAATATAATTCCTCGCGCTCAGCGAATGTCTGGTCTGCCAAGAAAAACTTTGTGACGGATGGCTGAATATTGTGGTAAGGCGGATTTAACTCTCTCGGAATTTAAAAGTAAAGTTAATAAAAGTCACCAAATGCCCGAAACCTCGACCCAAAAAAATAACCAATTGAATAAGAGGAAAAATCCGCCTTTGAATTGGGAGTAAAGCTTTATGCAACTGTTGGTTTTTTAAACAGAAAAAGAACTCACCTCTTGACCACCACCACCTCCCCCACCATCTCGGTTCTTGGGACAATCCCGAGCAAAATGCCCGCCCATGCCTACATTAGAGGAATAAAAATGTAGTAAGTTTCGCGTCTTAGAGTTATTAATTTTAATTGTGTATGGTTATTTCACTTACCGCAATTGAAGCAGTTTCCACCACCGCTGCGTTGTCCACCACCACCGCCGCCGCCGCCGTTGGAACGGCCCTCCGTACAGTTTCGTGAAATGTGTCCAGGCTGCTGACAATTGTAGCAGTTTTGGTCACTACCGTCCTTACAATCGCGAGCAATGTGTCCAACTTGGTTACACTTGTAGCAGCGATCGCCTTCTTTGCACTCTCGCCTATAAAGAAATCAAAACATTAGTTAAAACCAAGTCACAACAACGAATGACAATAAAGGTAATTCCACTCACTGCGTGTGTCCAGTTTTACGGCACTTGTAGCACTGAATGCCACTGTCACCACCTGAAACAAAGATTACAAACTTGAAGAGGGCTACATTTACAGAATTACACGGAATTAATACTCTCACGGGAAGAGTTATTATAGCTCCTTGCTCCACCGCTGTATCCTCCTCCACCACCACCACCGCCGCCTCCACCACCGCTACTGTATCCACCAGTCCGGCCTCCACCGCGGCCACCACCACCTCCTCTGCCTCCCATGTTACCACCGCCACCGCCGGAACCACCCGCTTCCCCGTTTGGACAGTCCTATGTAATTAAATGGATCCAATTAAAATCCGAATGAGTTGAGTGATAAATTAGAGTAGAGTAACTTACCCGAGCGTAATGACCAGATCGGTTACACCGGTAGCAAACCACAGATGACATCTTGTAGGTTCGAAAAGACCTAAAATACACAATGACTTGAAATAGACAATACAAATGTGCTGATTAGCAATCCACTGAAAGCAGTTGTCCGTTTGCCACTTTGGAAAGTACTGATTAAGTTAAAATTGTTTAATTAAAGTATAAAGGGTATAAAGTGGAAACTCCACGCCTCGTGCCGTTGTCGCGCCGTCCCGGCTCGTTGTCTATGTGAACATGGTTTATGTGTAGTTTTTAGCTTGCATGAGTTGTTGTGTGACCTTTATATGTGTATGTAATTGATTGATTGACCTGACCTTTTCACTCCTTACTGGAACTGTGATTGATTTAGTGCGGATGAGTTGACTTGAGGACCTCTGCAACACCCCGACACCCGAAGAAAGAAAGACCTCCACACACGCCGACTGCCTCTCTTCTGCTTCTCTTCTCAAAATGTCTTCTGAAACGCACACCGCACAGGAGGGAGAAGAGGAGTGAGGAACAGCCCCTCAGCCTCGTGGCAGAGAAACACACCACAAAGGCCACGCTCAAAACACGTCAAAATAACTAATTACTCAAACAAAAACCACATGAGGCACTCTCAAATCAACACTCTATGCACTTCATTATCAACCACACACAAATTACAACTTATCAATTTATTTACATTAGATTAACACCATGACCATATGTACAATAAAACAGAATCAAATTCTATCAATTGCAGCCATTTCAGTCTGATAATTCTTTATAAAGTGGCGGAAGTTTAAAAATAATCAAAGAGCTTCTTTAGTTAGCTGTTCTCATTTTATTCTCTTCTTCATATTCCAAAAATTAAATATTGGACATATCAAAATTAAAATGTGAATTGTAATTTAATTTAACACTTTTGATAGTGCATCTAAACTTTGACAGCTGTTTTTAACTGATTCTACCAACTAAGCTCCTTTTTATCTAAAACTGTGTTAATTTTGATTTTTAAAAAAAAACGTTACCTCAGCTCAAAATTAATATTTTGATGCCTTTCGAAATTCCTGAAATGAATTCTGGAATCTGGATGCAAAACTAGTCCTTAAGAAATAATAATAATAAATAAACAAGCAGCAGTAATGAATAAATTTCTATGGTTCAAAAATGTCCTATACGTACAAATCATTACTTCAAAAATTTCCTATACGTAGAAATCATTACGGCTTATAAACTTAGCTCAATTATCTTTATTATTTCATTTTAATTAACAGTTGCTCCTTTACACTGAAGAACATATTAATAATATATAATATTTCATTTATAAAATACTATTCATTTGGGTCCTAAAACATTGCCAAAGTACCGTGCGGTCAACCCAAAAGTATGGAGTAAAATGTTTTTACTTAAAAAAACCCTGGCCTCCTGTTCGTCCCTTATGGGAAGCGTTAGGGGGCCTCTGATCAGTTAAAATCCCTACTTTTGGGTGGTTCGCGCGGTAGCTATTAATAAATCACTTTGTGTAAAATTTTTTATTTTGATGCATGGTGATGTATGTGCTTTATTTCAGCGGAGTGCGAGTTTTACGGAGTGCCATGAGTGGGTGTCTTGTTGAAATGGAAAAACGGCGGGCGGCAGAAGCTGAGGAAACGGAAGCAGAGGAAAGGAGAACCGCGTGGGACTTGAGAATAGTGTTGCCAGTGTTCCACTCAGATCGGCTTCACTGCCGTGACATCTGCATAATTAACTGGGTTTGAATGAAAATTGTTAATTGTTTGTGAAACTCTACTAACAGAAATATTGATTTTTGTGATAATTTGTGTATTTTGAAGTATAATGATGTTCACTTTGTGTGTGATTGTTGAGGTATGGATGTGAGTGTGGCAACAATGGTGGTGGGCTGTGTTGCATGTGTAATTTGTCTAGTGGAGGGACGCCGTGTCTAGAGCCACATGCTTACAGGATGTAGCCAAAAGCAGAAGCAGCATAGCAGAGGGCTCCAGGTAGAAACCAACACTGGACACTGGACACTGGAGGTTATGGCTTCCAAATACACAGGGCCATCAATACAGAGGCCCAAAAGTACAACTGAGGCGTCACAGAACTGGAAATTGGTAAGAGTCAATAGTTCATGGTCATTTGACATTTAAACAATTTTGTATCTGAATTTTCTTTATATTGGTAGCTAATGGCGCAAACTGGAATCAAGACAACTAAAATACCTATGAGCCACGTTACTTCTACTCGAGCGATTGCGGGTAGGAGAAAGGTCGATTCAGCTTCTACACTTCGTTCTGAAAACAGCACGAAATTAGTCATCGATAAACGAAACGTGATACCTGGTTTTCCACGGTACAGCAGTACTGGGGAATTAATTGCCGCCGAATTTGACACCTGTGGCACATTGGACAAGAGACGGACATGGTGCTTAGCTATGGATTGCGAAATGGTCGGAGTTGGCCCACTGAAGGAGAGTGCCCTTGCTAGGGTATCAATTGTCAACGAGGCTGGAGTCTGTATTTTTGATACATTTGTGAAACCAAAGGTTAAAGTCACAGATTACCGCACAGCTGTGAGCGGAGTACGGGAATCTGATTTAAAAAACGGTACGTTATTATATAACAACTATTCTTAAAATATGCATCATCCAGCATATACAAATTCTAACAATGATGTTATTATTTTTAGCCGAAAACTTTGACTCAGTGGTCAGACGCGTTGTCGAGATCTTGAAAGACCGAGTCGTGGTCGGTCATGCTGTGGAGAATGATTTTAAAGCGTTACTTATCCGGCATCCAAAGTCAAAAATAAGGGATACGTCAAGGTGATTTAGAAATCAGTAAAATATTTAAATCATAAATTATTCAAGCCCTGAATTTATTTAGGTTTTATAAAAAGGGGAGGACACCGGGGTTAAAGTATCTGGCTCGGAAGCTTCTCGACGTCGATATTCAGAGTGGTGAGCACAACTCGGTAAGTTTCATACCAATGAAGGCGTTGTTTACTTGTACATTGTTCAAAATATTCATTTCTCCGTTATTTTCTGTAGATCCTTGATGCTCAGGCTGCTATGAAATTGTACCTAATAAACCGCAAAGACTGGGAAGAGCAGATCAAGACTCTTCGTTTTTCACGGCGGAGGGGTAATAGCCATAAAAATGATTAGAAGACGCCAAATGGTCTCCAGGCAGGTCCCTACCAGCTTCCTTCACAGAGTCCTACCTACCCCGAGACTGTCGTCAACCATATTAAGCTGCCTGTGAAACCTCTTGGAATTTGAAAGTCAACTGGCGTCTACTTGGAAACACAAGAGAACAAAGTACTTTCTCCTTCGCATCGTCCCTTCGCGTTTCCTTCTACAAATTCCTCAAATCCCAAAGCTCCTCTTTGTTATTAAAAACTCAAGGAGAAAGGAAGTCCTGTTGCCCGAACTTTCTCTTTTTCTACAGTTTTTCTAGTAAAAGAGAAAACCATTTTTCTTTCCCACACCCGAGTAAGGCTGTGGTTTGTTAAAATGCTTTAGTTTTTAGTCCTACTTTGCCCAAAGTTATGACCTAAGGAGTAGCAAGTTGGCCTTCGGAAATCCTACAGTGCATAACAACATGGGACTTCCGGTGCGACTCCTCTCTGGCTAGTCTCAACTTTTTAGATTTCTCATAAGGCCGTGTCCACATATTTTGTAATCAAGAATTGGATACGGTTTAAATTCATTTATCCCTCAAATGAGGAAGGACGTAAGTCCATGCTTTTCCTGTGGCAAGATAGTTTTTTCTTCATAAACTTTTATAATCTCGTAAGAGCAGGGTGGAGGCTTACATTTATAGTTAGTATTTCATTAAATATTTTCCAATTTAGTTAAATGAAATTCAAAGTGGAATACTTGCATTGAAAGTTCAGAAGTAGGACTTTTAATTGTTCCAGGAACAACTGTTACAACCATTATGTGCGATTCTAACTTCGTTATTTTCATATTTACCATCAGTTTTAGCGTCCTTTTAGTGAAAATTGTGCATAGAATGGAATAACGTAATCATTATACGACCCACCCAGGGTAGTATATGTTACCATATGTGGACACCGCCTAATAACTTTCTCTTCCAGAGGCTCCGTTACTTCCTCTGTTTACAAGTTAGTTTTTTGGGTTTTGTTCTCCGGGAGTCATCCGGATGAGACTTCAAAGGATCCTTGCCCAACTGGCTTTTGCGATCCCCCCTATAGTTTTTCTAGTGACAAGGTAGATGAGCTAGAAGTCTGTACACGCTCTTCCCTCCGCGGCTCCCGACTTGTACACATTTTTATTCTAGAAGACACGGTATTCCTATTGCTCCTAGTAGTCGTCGGCACTGCCATTGGGCAACCCTCCACTACACTCCGAGGCTTCGAGAACCCGACAAGTTTGAGATACGGGAACGCGCACGTCACACAGTTTCTTCTTATGCTCCGCGGAATCCGGGAATAATGTAATGGAAAGAGGTTTACGTACAGACTCTCCACAATGCGCCAGGCACCAGCATCCTGAGCCAGGGCAGATTTGTGGAATCACGGAAAGGAAGGAGAACATTTCTTCCTCGTCGTCTTCACTTTCAGTGTCGAAAAACCCAACGTCCTAGTCCTACTTCATTCCTGGCAACTTCCCCGGAGCACACGTTTTCTGTAACAGCAAAGATCCAAAAGTCCCCAATCTGATATATACGGCTAAAATCATCAAAATACAGACACATACTCACGCTCTTTAACCCAGTTCGGATTTCAAGTTTTCGGCGTTTTTCCTTGGCCGGGAAAAGCCCAGGCGAGGAGACACACTATTGACCAGTTGCTTTCTCCGTGGGCCACCACCACAAGGAATTCCTGCACTTTCTCCCTCGTTGGGCTCACTCAAGCTCTCGACCTCAAGAGGAATTCCGGGGAAATGCTCCTTCTTTGGAGCAGAAGGGTGGGTAGAAGAGTCCGTGGCCAATAAAAGTGTGTGTGTGGAAACTGGTGTTGAAGTGCTTTTGCGGAGATGAGAGGGTCAGAAGTCAATGGCCTCTTCCTGTCATCCTAGAACCCTGCTGAATATCTTCAGGGAAGAAGTGGTGGTTGGGCAGTGTTATTGGAGCCACCCTCAAATGTGAAGACAAAAGAAGAGGAAGTCGACGACGAAGGGTGCTTTGTAAATCATTTGTGATACTCGAGCAACATTCCTCCGCAGGGAATGGCCTCGGTGGCGGCTTGGCTGCCGTTTGCCCGAGCGGCTGCCATTGGGTGGGTGCCGATTGCCACAAACCCACTACCTCCTCCACCTGTCACGAAGGATCGTCGAAAAGCTGATGATGAGAAGCTTCTCATCAATGTCTCCGGACGGAAGTTTGAGACATGGCGAAATACTCTGGAGAAATACCCGGACACTTTACTGGGCTCGAGTGAGCGGGACTTTTTCTACGACGAAGACTGCAGGGAGTACTTTTTTGATCGTGACCCAGACATCTTCCGTCATATCCTCAACTACTACCGTACTGGGAAACTTCACTATCCCAAGCATGAATGTCTCACGAGTTATGATGAGGAGCTCGCATTCTTTGGAATTCTTCCCGACGTTATCGGCGACTGCTGCTATGAAGACTACCGGGATCGGAAACGTGAGAATGCAGAGCGACTCCTGGACGACAAACTCTCAGAGAATGGCGACCAGAACCTTCCACAATTAACCAACATTCGGCAACGAATGTGGCGGGCCTTTGAGAATCCGCATACCTCCACAGCAGCCCTTGTATTTTACTATGTGACCGGCTTCTTCATTGCGGTCTCCGTCATGGCCAATGTCGTTGAAACAGTTCCCTGTGGTCGACTCCCGGGCAAAGGAGGCACGCTCTCCTGTGGTGAACGCTACAAAACTGTTTTCCTATGTATGGACACAGCATGTGTCATGATTTTCACTGCAGAGTACCTCCTCCGGCTCTTCGCAGCTCCGGATAGGTGCAAGTTTGTCCGCAGCGTTATGAGCATCATTGATGTCGTAGCAGTTTTACCCTACTACATTGGACTAGGGATCACGGACAATGACGACGTGTCTGGAGCTTTCGTCACATTGAGGGTATTCCGAGTTTTCCGAATCTTCAAATTCTCACGCCATTCCCAAGGTTTACGTATTTTGGGCTACACGCTCAAATCATGTGCTTCAGAACTGGGATTTCTCGTCTTCTCCCTTGCAATGGCCATCATCATCTTTGCCACGGTCATGTTCTATGCCGAGAAAAACGTTGAGGAAACAAACTTCACTTCCATTCCGGCAGCCTTTTGGTACACCATTGTCACTATGACCACGTTGGGGTAAGTTCGCAACAATTAACTTTATCCCCCATTGCGACCCATGTCTCTTTATATCACTCAATCCCAATTTCCCCAGCAGCATATCAATGAATTGGGATTCATTGCCTCTCTTAGTTGATATAGGAGACCCCGTCTGGCATTAAAAGTCTTCCATCTTCCGCAGTATTTGCTCAATATTAGGATGATTCCTAAGGCGTAAGAAATTACTCTTGAATGGTAGTTGAGGAGCAGAGCACGCGTTTGACTTTCACTCCAACGCCTTTCTCCAACAAATAATTGTACACGTAGGACCTTTCTTTAACGATTCACACTCCGTTCTGGGGTTATATAGTGTGCGTATCCTCTGGGCTATTTTGGATTGGAGAAAGCAGTCAGGGGATTTCTAGTGACAAGGGAAGAGGAGCAGGGGCTCTTGTTAAAATTGAATAATTCCAGGCTTTTCCAGTGAAAGATCTGCCTACAGCTTATCCTTCCAACTCCCAAGTTTATAAAGTGTTCTAGAGGCAAGGAATTCCAGTCGTTTCGGCATTCCTGTTAGCTCATTAGGCGGTAACACTCAATTGAGTTCCAATTGACTTTCTCTGGGTATATCAAAATAAAATAAATCAAGGAGCCCTTTCCGTTCTGGAAAGTACACAAAAGGGAAAGTCCAGGTTTCCCTTTTGTCTTTAGAAGAGTTTTAATTGAAAGGCAGGGAAAGGAGAGAAATTTATGGACCAAGTTTTATTTAGATGGGAGGTAAGGGGTGAACCTCTTTTTCTTGCTTGGCTGAATGTTAGGTGAAAGTTTTCTTCTGGTTGATTCCGGTGGCTTTTTTTTTTCAAGAAAAGTAATGGGTACTTCTACTGGCAAAAGAAGAAGAATATGAGTGAATTATTGGTGTCGAGGGACTCGTTCCTCAATATCTCTAATAATGAGCCTTGCCTTTCTACCTCAAAAACCCGGTGGATAAAGTCAATGGGGGAAAGTCAGAATTTAACAAACTTTTCTTGTTTCATCAAATTCCGCACAACTTTCCTTAAAACGGGGTCCCTGTTCCGCCCTTTTAACGAAATTAAATCTCTCCTCACGACTGCGGCAGACTTTTGTGGAGCTCATGGCAAACTTGATGATGATCGGACAACTCAACGCGGGTATTTGGTGAGCAGGTGCTTTTCATTCCATCACTCCATTATTCCCTCAACTCCGAAAGGAACTACTTAGACCTGGTAGTAAGCGTCCAATGGAATGGGAATCCAATCTCCTCAGGGTCACTCCCGACTCTGGAGTGTGTGTTGTAAAAAGTGAAAAGCATATTTTATAGACTCATAAATCCGGGATCGTCAGGAGCGTTGATCCGATGAAATGGATGTTGAATTTCATGTTGGAAGTAGTTATGTAGAGTTTTATTTTATTTTACTCTCCACTTTTTCTCGTCCAGAGCTCCAAAGCTTTTCTTGTTCCGAGGAGAAAGCTCTTCCGGAATCCGGGAGCCGAAGTAAAATATGAGCCAATTCCTATATATTTTATGAACATCTGGACTCGCTCTCCTTTTCAATTCACTACTCGTACCTCTTCCCTTACCGTAATATTATTGGTACAGACACTCACGCAGTGTCTTTAACCTTTTAACCTTTAAATCTGCACTTAACGGTTTAGCATTGTTCTTTAAGAGCTTCGCAGGTTGAAGATGTAGTGTGATGACAGGGGAAACAGGGCCTGACGCAGACAAGGAGGATCCAGGCGTTGAA
This sequence comes from Pseudachorutes palmiensis, assembly GCA_009869845.1. Classification (NCBI taxonomy): domain Eukaryota; kingdom Metazoa; phylum Arthropoda; class Collembola; order Poduromorpha; family Neanuridae; genus Pseudachorutes; species Pseudachorutes palmiensis. The sequence continues at coordinate 105,049 of VNWY01000031.1, read as the reverse complement.
GCTCACGCTGGAAGCTGAAAGGTCTCCGAAGTTCCAATTGCAACTAATAATAGGGAGCACTCCAGCAGCGCCTGACTGGGCCACTACGGTTATAGCCGAGCTCTGGAAAATATTCAATTAATTCAGAAGGAGAGTTTGGGACATGCAGAGCCAGCCAGCAGTGAAAAATGGACTCGTCCCCGGGCCCATAGCTCCCTTCCCTTATTTTCCACTCCAATCAACTTGACTTGTTTTCTCTGGCGTAATGGGCTTGGATCCAGACAGTCTCTCTGGAAGAGCATAATTTTTCTTGACACTCTTATAATGATGTCGTGAAGAAAGTAAAGCTCTTCCTCTTCATCATTCCTCCATCCACCTAAGTGAGGAGATCAACTGTATCAAGGGAAAGCCGGGAGAACCAAAGTCCCTTGATTGCCCAGAATCCTCTATGACCCGTTGACTTGACTGTAAATTAGGAGGATGAGGCACTCACAAAACTCCCGTCCACCAAATTTCAACTTTCTCTTCATATGAGCATTGGAGCAGCACCATTGCCGTGTGTGTGAAGAACTTTCACTCTTTCAACCGTTGTGGAGGGGCAAACCTTTCACTTGGAATCCCTCACTTCATGGAGCTGGAAAGTTGCATTATAATCCATCATCACTCTCATACATGCTTGAATCGGGACATATGGGAAACACCATTTCATATAACACACTACGCCTATCAAATATGCGGAAAGGAAAACTGTTTCCCATCTTCTATTTCCCCATTTCAAACCTTGTTTCCTTGTTGAATGAAGACTTGCATATTTTCCAATCGTCTAAACTCACTTTTCGTCTCGAAATGTTTCATTCTGTCCCTATGTACGTGTTGAAGAGAGCCTCCATAAGTGAGAAATAGGAAGAAGACTTTCTTCAAATTGGGCGGGGCTTATAAGGCTACACGGCGCCTTTCTTTAGCATTTGGAGAAGTTTACACAAGGCATTCCAATAAAGACTCCACTTGAGACAGCATCAAGGGTATGGAATTGGCTTCAGAAACGTTCCTTCAGATATTTCAGTGATGTTCTGTCCGCTTGCTATCCAGATAAAAGGAAAGTCGTCTCAGGAATTGCTATTTTCCTTAAAGAAAGTGGAGGAAATTGACAAAGGTTCTTCTTCACTTATCCCCTTCCTGAGAGATCTAAATATTATGACAAGCACACCATATGCAAAATCCTTTTCTATATGTCAAGAATTATGTACCACTGACGCGGTTTTGAATCATCATATCGACTCCCAAAGGAGGCGATTAACAAATCAAAATCATCAGGCTCGCTCCGTTAAGACTTTCAATTATGTGGGACTTATTAGACTTATTAGCATTTCAGTTTTGAGACCTTTGTTAATGGATTGATGAAATCCTCAATGGAAATGAGTGGTCCGAAAAGTGTATTGCAAAAGAGAAAGGAGACAAATAAAGTTTGAATTAGAGTTACAGCGCGTGTTGCAGTGTTTTGTAAGCCGCAATTGGTCAGGCTTGGTGCGGAGATAGACAGTGAGATGGGCAATTGATCTTAGCTATATATAGTATTGGTCCATGCGTATGTGACCAATGTACTAATACCTTTTGACCCGAGACATTTTCCGCAATCATTGGGATGAGTGTCGTCGAGAGGAAAATAAAGCTATGGACTTGACGAAGAGAAATCGTTAGAAAGGCATTGATCAGATACGGAGGGTCACCAACCTCTTTAGTCCAGGGACTAACGAAATTCGAAAAGAAAATGAACCTAGTAAACTTTCTTGTTCAAAAGAACTTTGTGTGAGACAGGAGAGAGAAAGTATTTTTCTATCACCTTCTCCCCTGGACATCATTTTGAAAGTTAAAAACCTGCTCTGCTGGTGAGATATCCCCAGCCCCACATTCTTCATTCTGCTCCTTCAGCTAATACTCTAACATTATAAAGCACATTTATTTGGATCAGGGTGCCAAGCTAGAGTATAAACTGGAAATTCTTTTACTTTTGTTCCACTCCTAACTGACTCGTGTCGGAGCCAAGGAATTCCGCCTCCAGAGCAATCCTAAATGAAAACCTCCTAGAATCCATTTGGGCTGGAATACTGATATGAAATCTTTGTCATTGTTCTCTAATAGCCGCTTGAGAGACTTCATTGAGTTTTCACCTGAACTCACTAAATCATTTCACATTATGGGTCTGGCAACTGGCACAAAATCCAGGGCGCCTGGCATTAGCGAAATGTATTATTACAGTTTGTTTTGGAAAAACGATGAGTTTGTTCCACTATTCCACGCTCCGTTCTGTCTCATGTTCAAATCAAAGGAAAATTAATCCCGTTCTCCCATTCCTATGCTAAAATATTGAGCTTGTTTCAACCCACTGTTGTTGTGGGAATTCAATAATATCACATCACAGGATTCATCTAATGATGCTAGAAACTCAACTAATTGCTCCAGCCTCTGGAAATGGTTGTACGAGGTGGACTGATATGTTGACGCCATCGCGTCGCTTAGGAAAGCTCTGAGTCATGTATATCTTCTGGATGACAATGTTCGTCCATTCTGGCTTGAAGGGCTCTTGGAAACCAAGTTTCGACAAGGTTTCAACCCTTTCCGTCTCCTTACGTAATGATGATGTGTGTAGTATCTGCGTAATCGTAAACACTTCATAAAATCAATGATACAGTTTCACATCCTATTTTTTCTCATTGGAGAAAGTTGCCACGGGTAATACCACCCCAGTCTCCCAGATGAGAGTTTATGGATTTAATAAAAAAGTTTTTTTGTGGAACAAATTCTTCAAACGAGTAGATTTAGTGTGAGTAGATTATTTGGAGCAGACGCTATCTTATCTATATGAAAATAAAATGTGGGTAATTGGTTCACGCTAGACAGGAAATCGGAGTTGGCGAGATAAGGGAGAAAGTCGATTGTCAAAGCCGCTTCCTCATTTGATAAACACAGAGTGAACTTTCCCTTTTCACTTTATCTAAGAATAAAGCCGTGTGAATTCAATATGTGATTAAATGAATACGTTTTCCGGTTTTCAATGCTTCCTGGATGATATTTATCATCCTAAAAGAGCTTTAACTTGTGTGGAATTCCTCGTGTGCACTTGATGTTGGAGAAAGTTATGAGGAGAATCGGGTGAATATAAAATATCATATCCAGATACCAAATTATAGGCACAGAAGAAATCGAGTATTCAGAGAGAATGAAGAAAACAGGGTAGTCTAGCCCAATGGAAAACTTTATTTCAGGAACGGAACTTCATTAGACTTCTCTCAGAACCACATCAGTATTCAAGCTTCCAAGTTATCCTTCTAATGAATGAGTTCAGATTTCATCCTTGCAATTATTCCAAACTTTACAAATTCTCTGGCAAAGTCTTTCTCAAAGACCACACCAGCCCCAAAGTTGGAACACAAGGAAAGTTGCGGAAGTGTTACGATAAAATCTGCCAACAGCGCAACACTACGAATCTGTCTCCTTTATCCCTTCACACTTTCTCTACTCGAAACTTGGCCTTATTAGGCTCTTTTAATTCCAGCCAAGTTTTCCACCTGACCCATTTCCGAGCAGACCTCCTCTAAATCAGCGCTACACACTCCAAACCAAAAAGTTGGCTTCTCAGAAAAGTTTCATTCGAGCTCAAACTTTATAGAAAAGGAAACTGGGGTTGCATTAAACAACCTTTGCTGAATTCAATTTGGACCGAGACCGGAACGCCTGTTGTGTCATTAACGTTTTTTTGCATTTCGAAGATCCTTAAAACCCTACTGATTGGCACGACATGAACTAAAGCGTCTAGTTAAGTTGAATATATTGGTTGACACGGTCTTGTCTAAGGATGGCTGACTTAAGACTTTAATTCAGTTAGGCTACACACTAACTACTGCCTCTAATGGGAAAATAGTTGAGAATCTTTTGTTATTTTGTGTCTGTATACAAGAGACAATGTGACATGGCCGCTGGCCAGAAGTATTTTTCTTCCATTCCCCTCCCACCGCTTAAGTCATTGTTCATGAGGACATTTCTTTGAAATATGTTTTAACTTGTAGCGAGTGACTCTTTACCCCGTTCAGTGTGGAGTTAAAAAATGGCAGAAAATTCAGATTTCCCCTCTTTCCTTGTCCTCCCTGTAGTAGTATATCAATCACCGTCGCCTTTTGCCCTGCCTTGGAAATGCATGCTCAGACTCTTATGTTATGACGAAGATCCTCTTGCAGCGGAATCTCCGCTTCGGCTCTCTTAGACCACATCCGAAATTCATTCCCCCCTGGTAACTTTCTCCGCAGACTTTAATGATGACCATCGTCAACGAAGGAAAAATTCTTTTTTTTTTATTTTATCCCCACCGCCTTTTGGCTGGAGAGTCGCCCAGACTTGGCCTAATATTCTTCCGTCATTTCTAAGCATTCCCTTGTAAATTTCTCAAGACAAATGGGGACCCACGCATGTGAAAAATTCTTACTTCCTTCCTATACGTTTTATGCAACATTTCCTCTTGATAGATGCTGACAACTGACTTTCTTCTTGCAAAAAGAGATTGAAAACTTCTTCGAAAACATTGGAATACATATTTAATACAAAGGAGGAGGCACAGGCGGCGCAATTTGGCGAGTCTCCTCAGCTTAATCTATCCAAATATTTTTTTCCTACACTGCAAACAACTGTAGGAAACATGAACTCTAAAAGCTCCAAAAGTTTACCATCAGCGTCGAATTATAATTTTCTGCTTGTACTCTGACGTCATTACTTTCAAGAGTTTGGAGAAAGAGTAAATCCATTAGCTTAATTTTGAATCGCAAGTTTATAAAAGGCGCATGAACAAATTAAATCTAGGTCAAATTAGTGTGCTACTACAGGCTGTGAAGCCTAACATCCGGCACCGAGGAAATGTGTGCCCAGGTATCACCAAGGGATTACAAACAAATTTTAATTCATCCCATTCTCATAATGAGAGGCGTTTTTCTCCAGTGAAGCACATGATGCTGGAGTCTTGTAGAACAGGAGGAGCTTGTGGCGACTTTCGAAATAATTTCCTGCCTCCTTGTACACTCTCCCTGAAGCTACTTAAAGTCTGCTCCGGGAAAACGAAATTGAGATTAAGTTTTCCATTACCATTAGAATAGAATCCGAGGTTCACCATGACACATTGACTTTTCTCTCTTTTCTTATTCCCTCTTCTCCGCTTCGAACAGGAATGAAATTAGAGTTTTAGAGATAGAACATAATTCTTGCCCCAATTCCATCTTAGTAATTATAGGATAGTCCGCCGCATGTGGCCAAGTGGTTTCTAATGAATTCCTACAGAAGTGTGAGACTACGGGAATCTTATAGGAAAACCCATTGGGCTCAAAATCTCGGAAAAGTCAACCTTGGCTACCCCGTCGCTACTTTCTCAGAAATTGAATCTACAAGGAGGCCTTTTTAGACTCCATATAGTAAAATGAAACTCAAGAGAAAGAGAGAAAGAGAGAGAAAGCAGGCGAGCATGAGAAGTAGAAGAAGACTTTTCCAACACCCAATTACGTCTTAGAGTCAAGTTTCGGAAAATTGTCCATGTTTTAAGCATATAATGTCGTTAAGATATTATCAGACGAAACTAATTTTCTTTTTACTCTTCTGGGGAAAAGAAACTTTCTCCTTGACTATGTGAAGAGGGAAGCCGGCGTTGGACGATGGAAAAAGGAACACACAAACTGTTTCGTAAAAGGAACCAAGGAAAAAAAATCTTCAAACTTTTTTTTGTATTGTCAGGAAGTGTAAACCTTTCCTTTATTGGAGGACATGGAAAACCTCTTCGAGGAAGTGCTATAGACTACTTTCTCCAATGATGAAAGTTTGCCCTCACTAGGCACATGCATGTCACTGACGATTCCCGATTTTTCCGCTCGCTCGAATCCTGTAATTCGAATCCAAACTTTTAATGTTCTTTCTCTCCCTTATTCTCACCTCGAGTTTCATTTTTTTAGGAGGCGGGTGTGTGTGAATTTTGTGTATAAAATGACAGCGATTGTAATGTAGGTCGACTTAGGTGTTATGTATTTCAGAAGAAAGAGTCGCCTTTACTTTTACGTGATGAAAGGCGTCTGTGATTCAATGCTCAAGAATGGATTTTGTGGGGAATATAAACTTGGGAACGTCGTTGTCGCCTCGGTGTTATCTCAGCTTCCTTCTTCTCCACTTTATGATCTTGATCCAGAAAGAAACCTTTGAAACTTAAAGTTGAAGTGACGTAAAAAGCTTAAAATATTTTTTTGACTCACCGAGGCCAAGGATTTTGAGCAGTACGAGTCTGATGTTCTTCGAGTCATAAATATTTTGAAATTTTTCCCAATCCGTGTGTATTTCATGTTTTGCTCCTAGTCTGTTTACGCATGGCCTACACGACGCCTCATATTTCCAACACTATTCTCGCCAATCCTCCTAAGACAAAAATCCGCATTTGAAAAAATGAGAAATCTAGGAACACGATGTTAGACGCGCTCCCAAGGAATTAAATTATAATGTGCGAATTAGACTTCCGTGCCTCCTCATTTTATCGTGCAGTGCGCCATTTGAGACCAGTACAACCATAAGAATTTAAATTCATTATGCAAGCTTCTCGCTCTCCGCCTATCCTTATCTTCCCTTTCTAAATTATAAAAGAAGAAGACTCTAATCCCCAAACAAAAATTTATTTGGAACACGGCCTTTCTTCAGCTGGCAGGAGAATCGGACTGAACATGTCTTAACATAAGAAGAAGTCATCATGCTTTCACAGGGTGTGCTTTCGGCGGATAATTACAAAACTGGAAAAGACATGTTCCTTTCGAGTTTTTTGGACAGGAGATTCCCATGTGTAATTTCATGTGGCAAATGTGGATGCGAGACCATATTTTACAAACGATTCACGTCCATATGTCTACTCTGGAACCTCTTCCTTAGTATTTTGTATTCAAAGGAGGTTACTTTTTAAAGGAAACGCGAGAATGGATAGGGGACATTCATGAGTGAATCAATCATTTCTTCCATAGTATCCCAGACGTCTTAATGGATTACATTTCAAACTTATACAACACAAGTTTTTAAAGAAAACGGGGAAGTTAGCATTCATATTTTGAATAAATAACAACGTAAGTTTGGAAATCAAACTTTTTCCAAAGAAAAACTAACGCTTACTGCTCCTGTCAGAGACGGTAGGCGCACATTGATTATCAACCATCAATCTTCTCTGCCGGTAGCACCAACCAGCAGCTCTCTCGTTGCGATGAATACTGTAATGGAAATTGTATTTGGGGATGCATTGATCTTTCAACAAGCCTCAGCTGGCCTCATATGGATTTCCTAGAGTGAAGTGATAAGCACTGGAAGGGCTGATAAGAATATTCTAACGTGACCTCCCGTGCCCTCTTCAAAGTGTAAAGGAGAAAGCATATGGGAAATGACTTTTGGATAATGCCGATGATGCGCTCTGGATCTGAATGAAACTTTTTCCTTACAAGTTTTACAAGTCCCTTGTTTAAAAGTTTCTGAATTAACACCGCGCCCAACGCCACTGGTTTTACATGCATTTGGAACAGTCATTTTTGAATTGGCTTACCATGTTGCTTTTGAGTTAATTCTTAAAAAGAGAATTGACGTTAAATGTTCCCCCCGTATGGGAAATGTGTAAACATTTTCTACCACACTAAGCGACTTGAAATTATTCATCCTCCGCAAAATAAGTTATGACTGGATCGTTAAATATTTTCCGTTGACGGTTACTACCACGTTCCCACTCTATTTTTCAATTAGAGAACTTCTAAAGACTCCCTTGATAATCTTTAGGAAATCTTCTCTCAGAACATAATTTTTGTAATCAAAAGTTTATTTCTGAGAAGGGAAGATTTGTGGGTTATGGCATCAAAAGAATTGTTTTCTCTGCTTTTTCCCTTTACAACATATTAAAAGTTAAATCCACAAGGGAGGGATATGGCTCTCTGCTTCTGCAGTCATTCATAATAAGTAGTACAATTTGTATGAAGGGATAGTTGGGAAACCGTTCGACCGAAAGATACAGTCGCTACTGACGCTGCGCTTTTGCCTTTCTCCGCTATCTTTGCCAAATAGTAGTGGCTTTGAGAATACCTGAGCAGGGACACTGCGGGGAGTAATGCAATCTCCAATGGATATTTTGTCATCCTCAACGACATTACATTATTATGGGGAATGGAAATCGGAGACTAAAATTCGTGACACTGGAAAGGCGGATCTACTCGACGTTTTTAACAGCCTGCGCTTCTCCTAGAACGGAAGGTTAAACTCTCAAATCCTTAAATGGATCAGGAATTGAGTCACCTACCAAAGCCACTCTACTTGATTTTCAACCTGAGTCCAAAAAAGGAAAAAAAAGGAAAAGTCGGACGCTCAAACTTTTTACTAAACTTTAACTTGAATCACTTTTTGACAAAATGCAAATGAGGATAGGGAAGCAGAGTGTGCTGTAAACTGGTAAAAGTCGAATGTTTGAATAAAAGCAAGAGATTTTATTAAAACAGAAGCTGCAGTATCCCTCATTAGCTAATTTCCTGTCAAGAATTCATCCAATGTCCAGATTTGACTCTATCTCTTTATGCAGTTTCACTCGCCCGTAATGGCGGTCTACGTGTTATAGTTTTTAAACAAGCTTCAAACGACGCCATTAGGACCCACTGTGGCTGCGGAACGTCTGTTTGAAATAGAATTCATTTTCTGGATGAGTAAGTGTTTATCTCTGCTTGGTATAAATTTAGAGCTAGGATCACAAAAGCGGAAGTGGTAGGCGAGACAATGCATGCGTGAGCATTTTATGTTCGCACAGGTGAAAGGAAGTTCTTCTGCAGGGAAAGAACGCCATGAACACGCTCCGTTGCCGTTTTATTTATTTATCAAATTGTTCTGTCTCTGAGACATGAATGTGGAATTGATGACTTGCGTTAAATGCTTGGACACGTTTTTCCAAGCTGAAGTTGATCCATGTGAATTTTTATTTGTCTTTCTCTGCCATATTCTTTTTCCATCCTTTCAAGGAGAAAACGCTATAAGGGAGAGGGGGAAAGTGAAAGTTGAGAATATTTCAATGCGTAGAAAGGCTTTTAAGCTCTAGTCTAAACAATGGAAATGGCTATGAAAATGCCTAAATGATATAGACGTAAAGTCTAAAGTCGGCTAAAATACGAAAGGGAACTGGAGGAGCCCTTTTAGTCTGCCTTACTCATAAATTCTAAAGCATTCACATTTTATTTAAACATTAAATTGATCCTGGAGAACGTTACTTTTAAGTAGAGGAAACTCCCTAAATTCTATGTCGCAAGTATTAATGTGGACACGTGTGACGTGTTTAAATGGTTGGTTGGTCATGTGCGCAGGAGAGTTTAGTTGTAATACGACATTGACATTTATTTGTTATGGGAAACAAAAGATATCAGAACAATGTAGCTCCACATGGATTCCCACTGTCAATCTCAAGTGTAAAGATTATGACAAGGGACGCACTTTCTCCGTCTGTCGTCCCCTATCGGATAAATATATGGGAAGATGAACATTCAATTTGTTTCACCAAATGCCCTCCTCTTCGTCTCCGGCGACCACCAATCCCAACGAGTCTCAAACAAATGGTAGTAAATGAAGTTTGTAATATGAGAAGCGAAGTATACAGGGATTTACATAAGGGATATCACACAAAGTTGGCTTCCTCACAGTCCTTTTCCTCCAAATTGTTGCGAATTCTTCCATGAAAATGCTAATAGAAGACATTCAAATGATCCCATACGAGCATCTGCCTCTGCTAACTGCTTCCATTGATGGAGACAAGGATAGCTTTTTTCTTCCCCTCCTTTCTTGGGTTCCAAAGCACCAGACCCAATGTCGCAATGCTCGGATGAACAGCCTATTTCGTAGAGGTTATTTCGAATTTCCTTTCTTGAACAATAAAGTCCGGAGAGATGAACAGTTATTTCTGAAGGACTCCATGTGGGTTTCCTTGGTATTCCAAAGAGTCATAAAGTAGTTGGAAAAACTTATCTTAGGCACCACCACGGCCAACCACGACCACGACCACGGCTAGGAGTCCAAGTAAGCAGTGCCTGAAGTATATCTTATTGCGATAGGAAGGAACCATGCCTAGTGGGAGACAAGCCATCTCCTCAGTCTCCTTTTTCTTTCCCTCTCCAGGAAAGGAGGTCAGGAAAAATGTAATTTCCACTTGGAAGGAAAACCTATTTTCTACTATACTCTTACAGTGTGTTCTTTAGCTTTCTCCACCCTTGGCGTTCCTGTCTTTCATTTACAGCCTCCAAAAGACGTCAGAAAGTTTCCAAAGGATTCAACAAAACGCGGCCAGCCTGTACTTTTAGCAGAGTTCTGAAATTACAGAAGGGAAAGTCTCCCCTCTTTCGCCTCTTCCCATAACCCCGCCACTTTCACTCAGGTTGAGACAATGGAGAAAGTGAAAATTACATCTCTCACCTCAACTCCTTCTTAAGTCAGTTTAAGGGTTACCTCCGAAACGCTAAATTTCTTATGTAAGAGACACACATCCGCCCCATGAACTTTAGACTAGACCCGACAAGCGGACGTCAGTTTCCACTAAAACTGGAACTCAGGAAGCCCTTTCGGCACGACTCTCTTTTCTCTGCCTATGCTTATTACCTTCCTTTCACCTTCCCAGTAGCTGACATAACAATGAGAATGCAAAGGACAAGGAATCCTTAACTCCTTCTTTCCAGACTATAACATTACTTTTTGTTCCATTTTATATATACAACCTCATCATTTGAAATAACTAGAAGACGATGGGCTAAAAATAGAGGACGATCAATGGGAGAACACCACAGAGGAAAAAGAAAAGAGCTCTTCCTGACTTTCTTTTCTCTTAAGTTCCCTCCGTTTGAGTAAGTGTAGGACGGAGAAGTTACGGCACTCTCTCTCACTCTTATGCAAGCTTTCTCCCTTCAGGTAAAAGAAGTTAATGAGGTCCATAAGATGCTCTTCTAAATATTTCAAAAGGAGCTTCTCAAGTGTCTTCTCTTCTCAAATAACGACTCCTAGTTCTTGGATTTACACTAAAAATTAGTCTTCAAAATCTTATTATTACTCAAAGTTTGGAAACAGGAATTTCCTCTATGTGTTTGTTCTGGTCCATTGAATTTAATTGAAGGTGTGCTCATGTTATCTCATTACTAAACCTGATTCCGGGAGTTCCTTCAAACTTTGCATTATACCAATTTAATAAAAGAGAAGAAAGTAGTGGCGTGAGTGATGCGTGTTAGAACAGCGTTTCCTCTTCCCTTTTATTCCCGGTAGTTTGCTCAGAACTTTCTCCAATGAATGAAACTTTTTATGATAGTTGTATGCAGAACCACTGACTTTTCCTAAGGATGAGCTCCTATCATCTATTGACGAACCCTTTACTCTTCAAACATTCACCATTTTCGACGCTGGAAATCAATTAATTCTAAGTGTTTTTAGCATACGAAGACTTTGAAACTACCTCATCTCCCTTTATTTTATTCCAAAAAAGGGGTCTGTGTAGCACAGTCAAAGTGAATCAAGATTAGAAAATTGTATATAACTCAACATACGTCCTTAGCTACTACGCATAATGCAAAACATTTCAATTAAGAATCAAATGCAAACCCATTTATCCTTGTAACTTTGATGCAACCGAGGATTTATGGCCAAACTTCATTTAAAATGGATACAATATTTTGACCTTTGTAAATAGTAAAAATAATGAATTATTCCGCACAATTAACACCGAAAATATTTGGAATAATGGCATCATAAATCTTGACAATTTGATGAGTTGAACCTTTTATGGACACCCTGTATGCAAAATACTTGGAAAAGGATGTGTAAAATATGAATGGTTTTTCCTAAAGTTCTAAATGATGAATAACTTTTGGTTTCAGTAATTCAGAGGTTATAATTACCCCTTACGACAGATTTGAAGTGTGCTACTTTATTCGTACAGTTCTTTAACATGCTGCACTTAAGCAGTTTGCACTTAGGAAATATGAACCTATGACTTTTTGTTTTATGCTTCAGGACTTTCGAGACTGAATCCATAAAGATAAGGAAAAGTATTTTGTAGTGAGAAAACACTAGGATCCATTATGGTTCCACCAGGGAACCCCCGGCCAAGAAAGTTTTCTAAACTTTCACATCATTGCGGATTTATTCTCCGAAGGCTAATTAACCCAAAATGTCCCTCCCAACTGCCAATTTGTGTCACCAAACTTCTGGAAATCTCCAAACATACATTTTTAAATCGTAGCTGTCATTCACCTTTTTGATTATTTTGGCCGATCCATTCCGTGATTCGTGTATTCGTGACAGTTGTAGTTTCTCTTCAACTTATTTTATGCTCAAGCAGTTTTCTTTCGGAAGTGAGCGTCACTTGGGGAATTCAAAGTTTAGTCATTACGACACTAGGGTTATATTAAATCCGTGTTTTTAAAATTAATTTTTGAATAAAGGACAGAAAGAATTACTTTGATAACATAGGTTTCTCAACGACTCCCAAGGGTATACTTCACATTATGAACTGTAGACTGATCTCTGGAATATGAAAACTACTTCATTTCGTCGTCACTTTCACAAGGGTCTTCAAACACCCATGGAAATAGATTAGATAGGCAGGCTGGAGACAATTTTGGAACATCTCTTGGAGAAAGGCAACATGTATTCTATATGCTTTCAACTTGATTTCATCATTTTCTGAAGAGGGAAATGACACATTGTTATGGCTAAAGAGAGAAAAGGACGGAACCTATAAAACTGAAACCAGGCCCTGCCCAACGGTTAAATCCGCTCGTGTTGTTAGATGGGAAAATGTGAGAATGATTCACATTTTGGGCCATGCATTTAGGAAATTGGATGGAACCCAGTCCATTTCTTTGCTCAATGAAATGTGAATACGATTATGGACATCAAATCAAACAGGTTTGATATTATTTTCCATCCTCGTAGACTCTACTATACGCTCAGATGAAGGAACTTTATCCATTTTTATTATTTATTGATGCTCATTCCGAATGACATTCAGTGGTGGACAGGAGATTGTTTTTCTTTTCTTTGTTGTTTGGCCAATGTTGAGAACAGGATTGAACTAATCAGAGCCTTACGATTTTCAATTACTTTGTCCCAATGATTGTTTTCAAAGAAAGGGTTTAAAGGCGTAGAGTGATTAATTCTATTACAGTTCCATGTGGTCCTTGTACGGGCGGGAGAAAAGGAAGGGAAAGCCTTTGGAGAAAGTGACGTTGCGGATTAGATAAAGACGAAGGAGATTTCTCTGTCCGCGTAGTCAACTTGCTTTCCCTCAATCCCTCCAAATGGCTGCATTCCGGGAAACTCAGATGTGAGGTAGCTGATGTGAATTTGGGAATTGCAGTTTTGTCTCCTTGATGATGTGTGATGGAGATCAATTCTTTCCCCCTTCCGAAAAGTCTTTTCCTTTTCCTTGGTTTTGAAGATCTATAGTGAAGAATCAAAGAGCAGAGATCGAAGAGAGACTTCGACGTGGGCCCTTTACGTACACATGCACACTTCTTTTTATTCCTTTGTGAAAGCGTGCCAGGAAAATATGTCTGGGATTTCTCTCCCCTTGTCATAACAGTGGTCTGACCTTTTACTTTCCCTCTGAGAATTCTATTGACTTTTTACGAGGAGGGAGAGAGTCGAGCTAAGGCACTTTTCTTCGGGGTAGTGTTCCAAGTTGTCTCACCGTGTCTTTCCATTTGGACGACTAAACTGGACTTGATTCTTTCAGCAGCAGTAGTCTCCTGGCGAAGTTCCATTTCTGTTTTATTGCGCTAACTCCTTCTTTCCTCCCCTTCTTATTCATTGTTCTTCAAAAATCTTTATTCACATAAAATCACTCCTCGCCGTCTGCTTCTCATGGGCTTGCCTTTCATATGAAATTTCCTTTTTAGTGAAAACAGAGAGCACCGTATTAAGACACGCTTCCACGATTTCTCATTTTATGCAAATATTTGGAATTCATTTCCGTCTCCTTTTCTCTAATCCTTTCCTTCCCAGTTTGACTCACAATTTACTAATTTCAAATTAAAAAGAGAAACTGTTCTGCTTCTTTACAAATGAACAAATGATAATCACACGGTTGGTAAAAATAATTCCGTAAGCATTGCTTTGTTTGCAGTAGAATAAAGATGAACAAAGGACAAGACGGAATTGTGCATGGGAATACATAGTTTCACTGGGGAATGGAAAACTGGCGAAGTGGAAGGATCTAAGACATACGGAATCGCCCCTGCTCTAAATGTGGAATAAGTCCCTTTGTTTGAAATTGGTGACCGTACCAACATCTGGATTGCTTTGAATGAGAATATATCATATTATTTGTTTCCATTCGACCTGTCGTATTGGCGACATCCTGGTAACTCTAGTGTCATTGTAGATCAGGAGGATGGGGTTCCATGTTCGTAGTTACTTTAGGTAACACATCAGTATTGATCAAGTCAAATTGAATTGCGTGAGTCCATGGAAAAGCTCAAACTCTGGGTCTGGCACAAAATCCAGGGCTTCCAATTCAAGCAGAAGATCGAGAAAGGAGAGAAAATATACAGAAACTTTTCATCCGGAATTCGGTTGACTTTCTCTGCATACCAAAAGTAAACCCGCCAAACTGAATCCTAAATCGGCCAAAAACTTTGGGCATGGAGAATCAAATCAACTTTTGGTTGTTGCTCGACTTTCCTTAGAGAAGGCCAATGACATGAAAGCATCGACAAGGACAGTCTGAAGTATTCTGTTACAACTAAACTTTCACCAGGCACTGCTAGGTTTTACTTTTTGTTTTAAAATTACAGAGCTAGGCCATAAAAAGGAGCAAAATTATAATCCCAAATTCATTCCGCCTTCGGAGCAGATGGACAAAGTTTGAGGCGTCTTTTAACCTTTTATATCTGTCAGTATAATTGAACGTGTCCGTGTGCTGGTTAGTAGACACGCACACTGCGTCCGTGTACAATTTTGGAAGGTTAACCACCCGTCAACCGGCACATTCCGCTAACTTGTCCAGGATGACACCAACTTTCTTATGGTGTATTTATGGACGCTCCTTTTACACTTTCTTCACCAAGAATTTATTACTAAAAATTCATCCATTACTAGCAGAAATTACAGTGTTCCTGCTTGTTTTATACCCATAACTCTACACTCTGAAAAAATAAATGAGTTCAAGCTAACGATTGGCAAAGTTTATATGTGTTTTGAGTATATACTTTGGAGCTGCTTTTTACACCATGCCCTGTTTCAACGTACATATTCCTTCCACATTTCAGTTTCAGATTGCGTGACAAAGAAGTGTTCATGCTTTCATGCCTGTGAGTGATGCATAAATCACCGGAATTCTAAAATTATAACCTAAAAGGGGGATGTTTATATGGTGCAAGGGAAATGCAATTATTTGCGTTTGTGTATCGCAGTTTTTACCTTTCAGCCTCATTAATTTATATTAATTCAATCCATATAAGTTCAGGATAGCACGAACGGATTGTATATAATTCACATTCTTCTGAACTTTTTCTTTCATACTCGTCTGACTCTCCTGGTCAAAGTTTGTTCAAAATTAAACTCAATATTTCTGTCCAGTAGTGACAAGTAAAAGTAGTAGTGAAAAGGTTATTTAGTCCTACACGTCTACTGACCTCTCACCCTCTTCCAATCACATTCTTACTTTCCAGTAATGTTAGACATTGTATTTAAGGTTTTCTTTTTAGCATTGTAAGAGCATTGGAAGTTCCAGGCCTTGGAATTTCATTGGACGGCTTTGCTAATGTCCGTTCTGTCATTGAAGGAAATGCTTTCAGCCTTCCCATGAGTTCCTCTAGGGAATTAGATTTAAAAATACAAGAGAGAAAGTTGGACGTGTTGATGGGGAAAGGAGTAACGCAAATCCACAAGAAGTCGACGCGTCAAGTATTCTCTGCTCCGGGAAAATAATCCAAGTTTCTTATTTTGAAGGTTGATAAGATGCAGAGGAAACTATTTCTATTATCCCTGCAAACTTAAGTTTTCTTCTAAGATTCGGAAGTTGTTTGTTGTACTTGGCCTCTGTTTCCCTACGGTGCAGTCTCAAATGTCAAAGTGAAAGGAGCTTTCTCAGACAATAAAAGAAAGTTGGTGTGGTGAGGATGGGTGTTATGGCAGTAAAAACTTTTCGAAACATATAGAGGGGAAGGGAGAAAAGCACACCCATGCATTTCACCTCATTAACAAGATCGTCATTAGTCCTACGTCATATAATCAATTCCTTTTGTGTTCGTCGTGTGCGTGGTTTGTAGCAAAAACACACACTTACATCGTCTAAGCTTAAACAATAAAGCTTAGGACTTTTTGAAAAAAGTCCAAATATGAAAGGATGAGAATGAAGAGGCTACGCACGACTGAGAATCTCTTCAGGAACAAACTTGAAGGCATATTCTTTTTGTTTGATGTCAGTAACACATTTATCTTCTTTTCTCTTCCGTGTCTATAAGTTTTATGGATTTGATTAGAAGCTCTTTTCTCTTCATTCCTTTCACTTCCCCCCGCAATCATTTCCAGTTCTGTGGAATGAACCGGAGAGAAGAAGGAAATATACGTAAGAAATGTCCAACTTTCGTCAATTTACACAAGGGAAACTCCAAGGAATTGTGATTGTGTGCCTAGTGATCTGAACTAATTAAAAAAGGGGGAATGGTCGACTAGCTTCAAAGCGAAAGAACTAAAGCAGCGGCACCCATCAAAAAGCCTTGAAGAGCAAAGCTCTTCCGACTGGCTCATTTCTTCTGTTCAACACCTCTGTACCCTGTGATCCCAACTCTTTCAATTCTCTAATTTTTTTTTATGTTTTCTTCTTCCTTTCATTTATCGTCTTTTTATTTTCGCATTTGGATCTTTCCTCCATGAAGTAAGTCCGGAGTCCGGTTTTGTGTTTCTGTTTCTGGGTCCACTTTCCCCGTGAAAGTAATACGGCCTGTCTAATGTTGGTTCCCAGAGTGGCGGATGCCGGATAACGATTAGTCAGAAACCAGGGTTCGTGTTGAGCTAAGCACTTTTGCAAATACGACGCAGACAGAAGAGAGTTGAGAGAATTTAAGGAGGGGAGAAAGCAATGTTGTGAGAAGGAGGAAAATCAATGAGAGTTTCTCGTCTTTTTTTCCTAGCAGGAGAAAGCAGGGTGAGGAGCAAAGAGGACAGAAGAAAATAAAAGGAAGAAACAAGACGCTTTTCCCTTCTTCAGGGTTCAAAGGAAAGGCACAAAGATAAAATAATAAATGGGTCTCAAACAAGAAGGAAAAAGGACGAAGGAAGAATATGAGGCATTGGGAGAATAATAATGATTATTTTATCACACATTGTGGCTCCACTGTGGCTACCATTTGCTTTAATCTTATAGAAAATTATGTCTTTTTCCCTATTTTTCTTCCTTTTCTCTTTTTGCATGATCAAAAAGAAAGGTCATGATTGCGCATTCACTTTCCCCAGATCCAAGAAAGTGGGCCACAATTGCATCCTTCTAATGGCAACATCTCCTTTTATAAATATAACCACAATCCAAAAGGCAATTCCAGAATTCCCTTTCCAATTTGTACTCGAATTTATCACTCAAGGCTTTCCCACGGTCGACTACTGATGTCACTCTCGGGCTTTTAAAAGTTTTGATTGGATCAGGTGACTTTGTTAAATCACTTTCACCACTGAGTCCATTGTTTGTGGATATTACTGCAATTAGGCTGTAGAGTAATGTAAAACCTTTCTCCCTATAAGTGATCAGTTTTGTGAAACAGGCTTTTAATTTTTCTAAGTTTCCTTGTTAGCGAAAGGACGTGTAGAGTCGGGAACTGATTTTCCTTCAACTTCTCCTTCAAAATTAAAACCCTTTTCACTTTCCTTCCTTCCTGGTAGTCAGTAAATTGAATTTGAGTGGATGCTATATTTTACCCGGAACTGAGCAAAGGGGCGTTGGGCTAATGATGGAATTATTAAGCTCTACTTCCAGTCCCAGGCTAGGGATAGGATGGAAAACACGAGAAACTAAATTCGTCAAAGTCTTCCGTTGTGTCTCCAAAGTGTAAGCAAGAGAGGAATAACACAATCAACTTTCTTTTCACTCTGACAATGATTATAGAGCACAATCCCTAAGCATATTTGGAGCATCTTATTTTCACTAATGGATCAGATGAATTGTCATTTGATATTTGTTTGGACTTTGAAATTATAGATTGATTGTAAACTTCAATTTAACCAAGCGCGCAAAGTTTTCTTTTCGTCAGATAAGATTTGTCGTAAATAAAATAGATGACAATGTCCCTGGACGTTTGTGTCAGTCCGTCGATCATTATGAAATGTCTTCCTACTTGAATCATCAGTTTGAAACTTTTATAAATGTTGAATCCTTTTAGCACTTGTAACCAATTTTCTTTCTTTTGCGCAGGTATGGTGACATGGTGCCCAAGACGATAGCAGGTAAAGTAGTCGGCGGTGTTTGTTCACTCAGCGGTGTCCTCGTCATCGCCCTTCCTGTTCCTGTCATCGTTTCCAATTTTAGTAGAATCTATCATCAGAATCAGCGTGCTGACAAGCGAAAGGCGCAAAAGGTAAATGGCTGGAACATGCGTCATTGGGCAAACGGAAGGGAAATTATGATTTTGACTTGGCTAATTTCGAATTGCAGAAAGCCCGACTGGCAAGGATACGAATTGCCAAGGCATCTTCAGGTGCGGCATTTGTCAGCAAAAAGAAAGCGGTGGAGGCGAGACTTGCAGCGCAAGAGTCAGGCCTCGACTACGACGATGCCAAGGATGAAGACATCTTTGAGTTACAGCATCATCACCTTCTCCGATGTCTAGAAAAAACTACCGTAAGTCCAAGTTTTGAGAAATCCCGGGGCTTCGACAACCAAAATGGTTTCAAACACTGGGATTTGTTCACCAAAACCCGTAATTTATTTCAACTCGAAAAGTCATGCGGCTGAATAAGGCTTTCAGCCTCCTGAATAATACAATGCAATAAATCCTGGGCGACGGTTGGTAGGTGACACCTCTACGAAACAAATTTTATCCGTAGGAACACCTCCCTTTGGATGGTCAGACCAAAGTCTGTTTGCAAATAATCAGAAAAATACAAATCCTCGGCACTACTGCTTCCATCCACTTTCAAGACTTCACATTTGTCTTTCTCTGACTTTATTTTTGTCTTCAATTTTGGATATTATGATTTTTGCCTGTCATCCATTTGATCAGGAAACCCCCAATCTCGACACTCGATGATAAGGATAAATTTGATTTTTGCCCACCACCTTTTGCTATTACTCTATTAATCGCCCATCACCTTTTCGCAAAGTTGTCTGGCTGTCCAAAAAGTGAAAGCATGCGATGCTCTCGTCAATATTGCGGCCAAGTCAAATGCAGCTCAATGTTTCCGTCGTCGCCAAATGTTGATCTGCTACTTGTGAGCTAATGTTTAATATATTTCAAGTCTACGTATAAAATAGCACCACAATTAGGGTTGCTAAGTTTAAAGTTGAAGCTCATCTACCTCTACAGGACCGAGAATTTGTCGAGATGGACGTCCCTTACAATGGACAGCCGAAGCGACCCGGAAGTCCGTCACCACCACCGTCTCCCCATGCCTCAGTCGGAAGTCAAAGCGCTCTGCTACAACTATGTTGTCCCACGCGATGTTGTCCACAACGCTACCAGGTGATTACTTTATCTCTGGCCTTTCACCGTCTCTCCACAAAATTCCTAATTCCTCTGAATCTCATGATAGGAAAGCCTAGGCTCCTACTATTCATTTTAGTTATTTATACTTAGCTACTAACCAATTCCCAAATCAAAACACGTTTTCCCCGGAGAGAAGCTTATCCTAACCATGATGTCTTGTTCCGATCTCGCCCTGAAAATCTTTTCCCCACCATCACAGATAAGGTGAGTGTTGGACGATGAATGGCGACTAGTGGAAGAGGGTAGTTTAAAGGGAATCATTTACGGGCAAAGGGATCATCCACCGCAAAATGGGAGTCCGTGAGCAGGTTTCCATTTTCCTTCCCTCCTGTAATTGAATAAAGTCCAATAAGGATTTCTCCATTATCCCTCCATATCCACTGCTAGACCCAGTTCAATGGAGAAAGTGAATTCTTCGCATGAGTAACTCTCAGCCCAGGAGAAAGCAGATAGAGAAACCTATTCATCTCCAGGTCAGAAATTGCAGCCGCCAGATAAAAAGTTGAAGCCGAATTGCATTTCTCATTGGACGCAGGACAAGGCGACAAGAAGCCTGACATCGTACGTCCCAACCAACAAATCCCCCGCACTTAGCC
Source organism: Pseudachorutes palmiensis (assembly GCA_009869845.1). Lineage (NCBI taxonomy): Eukaryota > Metazoa > Arthropoda > Collembola > Poduromorpha > Neanuridae > Pseudachorutes > Pseudachorutes palmiensis. Next base: position 84,729 of record VNWY01000031.1, on the reverse strand, counting down.
TCCATGAAAAGTCAAAATCAAGGGAACCTAGGTCCCATTTATCAGCCTTAGTACTTATAGTATTACAGTTTAATAACAATAGAGAGAGTGAAAAGTGAGAAACGACTCTTTTACGCCTCACACTCCAAATCTTGATGGAAAGTAATTACAACGCTAAGTGGCTGATTATCCATATCCTCCGGATAAACAAGCTTGTAGGGACGAAAACTAGCCGTCAACTGCCGTCCCTTCCCTATGCCAAAGTATTAGCCAGTTTTGAAACAATTTCCTTCTTAACTCGAGCCTCTGTGAGATTATGATTAGGGAAAAAGTAATTTGTGGAAATGGACTCATTATCTCATTGCATCCATCTGTCCCTTTACATTTTCCCAGCCGTCTGGCTAGGATTGGATGAGATAAAGAAGAGTGGTGGAGAGAGGGAGGAAAAGAAAATAATTTTCTTCGTTGAATGAGGTGAAAATGGGTGGAAAAGAGTTGAGTCGTGGTTTTTAATGAGCCTTCCGAGAGAGAGAAGGGAGTGGAAATGATTGTCTTAGAATTCATAATAGTTCTACGTCATTCCTATTGGAAGGAAGGGAAAGTAAATCATTTCCATTGGAGCGAAGAAGTAAACGGGAGGGAAGGTAATGAGGGAGTGAAAGTTGGAGAAAGTGAGTTCAATACTTTTGCAAACGAGGACGGGAGTGGCGGAAAGAAGATTCGACGGGAAGACGGAAAAGGGAGGCCTTAGGTGAATCTCCTCACCATAAATCAATGTTACATTATCCAAGTGATTCCGTCTTGTAGTTCCTAACTACTGGTGATGGGAAGGACTTAGACGGAAACCACCATTTCAACCATCACCATTAGCCTTCAATGCCCCCTCCAACCCCCCACCTACCCCTGATAAAGAAAGTTGTAGCTGAGGTTGACTCTTGGAACGAAAAAAATTTGCATAATGCACTCAAGGAGGAAATCGAAAGCATTTCGTACATTATAAATCCACCGCTCCTCCTAACCTACCAGCAGGAGTTATAAACCTTTGTTCTTCCCCTGCTGCATCTCAGATAAGGATTTTTTATAAAAAAAAAAATAAAAAAAAAATAAAGTTTTCACCACCGTCGCTACTCCTTCCATGCCAATTCCCAATTTTTCCCCAATCAGGAAATTGTGTATTCAAATGAATTATAATATATACTTCCACTCCAGTTAATGGTTATTGAGGGGCTGAACTTGGTCTGGAGGAGAGCCCCGACGCCCTTAATCTAAATTACTTTATAACATGTGAAAGCTACATAGATTTCCCCTTATCTTCTCCAGTTTATTATTCTAGGCAGTGGGTGGATTCTATTGGAGGAAATATTCGGATTAAGACATATGAGTATGTGTGCATGGATGAGAGGGGCTACAGTATGAATCAATCTTTGTACTACTATGCTCAATGCTATAGTAAAATAGCAGCGTCCTTTAGGGATAACACTTAAAATACAAAAGAGCTTTTAACATTTAATTATGCAGCCAGTGTAACCTTATCAATAATATCAGTAGGAATTGAATTAACTTATGTTGGCATAAGACGCTGCTCTTCTTCACAGCCTTCAAACTTTCTCTATCGACTCTTTTGCCTACTTTTGAGTTTTGCCTTGATTTCCTCATCCTCACTTTCTCTCACTGGGCTCAACCCGACCGTTCAGTTATGGAAGACGACGGCCTTTCCTGCTTTAAAATTGCTAAAGCTGCGGTGATGACTGAGGTCAATCGGTTGAGATCAGTCTGAGTCTCTTCCCAGTGTATATTATTACATTGTTGGTGGCTTCTGGCAATGCTCTGAGTACATATTGCTTTTGTTCTCTTGAAATGGGGGCGAAGACACTACCGTTTTTGGCAGGAGTTAGTCCCGGTCGTACTTCCACCGCTCCAGCAGCAGAGGCAGCTATGACTTCAGTCCAGTCTGCCACTACTTCCGGTACGGCAGACCGTGTAGTCTACGTGTATAGTGACAAGATTGAAGTGCGTTCCCACAAGGTAAAAAAATATATCTCCTGAAGATTTAAAACTCTTTTCTCACAGAATGAATCAAGGAGTGTCCCAGTAGGCCCTTTCTCTCATCCGCTTTTACTAGTCCTCCCTTTCAATTTTCATCATTCGGATGGAAGTTCCTGTAAAACCTCTAGTGGCATCTCTCTAGAATAGAGTCAAGGAAATAGGATAATCACCTCCAGGCACTCTCCTACCACTTCAAAACCACGAATAATAAATTCCTATATTTCAAATACCTCCAAGGGAAAGTCGGGGAATGGCAGCTATAAGAATGCCGCATGGTTGCAAATGGAAAAAGAAGAAGAAAAAGTGCCGGTAAAAATCTACATCCATTTAAGGTACTAATAACAGACCCATTAAAAGACGCTCTGTGTGCCTGGGAAAAAAGACGGCCAGAGTTTTATTTTGCTCGGGAGTTTGCGTGTTCCAGGCTCATATAAATGGGGGAGTGAATTGAAATCAAAAACGTTCCTTCCCCGCTCAGGCTTGGATTGACATGGAGGTGATTATCCTGTAACGTGACTAGTAAAATTCTCTCACTTTCTGCCTCTCAGATAGATTTCTTAGACAGGAAAGTTAGAATTAGATTGGAGGGTTTTTACACTTTCTCCTCCAGGAGAAAGTTGAAGTTTACTAGGAAGTTCCTAGACGAGGAGGAAGTACTTAATTCAAAAAGTAATAAACAAGTAGATGGAGGATTTTAACAGGTAAAATTAGTCCAGAGACCTGTATTGTTAAAAGCACCAGTTTTGGAACGGAAAATAGGCATGACGTGCGTTGAAGTAATATCGTACACTAGTGGTGAGTTTTTAGTCCCAGTTTGCAACTTTCTGGTTGATGAGTAATGAAATATAATCAACTATGAATTAGTCCAGTAGTAATTTTTGTATAGTAGTGTCTTTAATAAACGTCTCGAGATCTACCAGAGATCTTCTGATTTTTGACGTCTTTTCCTTAGATGAGAGAATGTTAGTCCTCCTCAATTTAGAATTATATATTTACACATGCAGATTTGTTTTGTGAAATTTACACATACATTTAGAATAGAATTTAGAAGAAAATAGTCAACGGTAGTCACACCGGTCACTTCTTCTTTAATTGAATACCCTTTGAAAACCTTTGCATTAGACTTTCCACACGTGCCCACACACACATATTTCAATTTAATACATTTCTCCCAAGCTCCTTGCGCGCCAACCACCATTCCCACATCTTTACTCACTTTCGCTAACTTCGATGGACATGACGAATGTCTTTCGTCGTGGGAAAAGAAAAACTCCAACTTCAAGTATAGCGTATGACGGGTGAAAAGGAAAATTTTCTTCCCGTGTCCTTGCATCTATCGCTGTCACTCACTTTTCTTTCCGTGATGACGAAGCGACGGGGACGACTGGAAAGGAAACTTCACTTGTGTCTCCTTTCTTTAGTCTTTCAAGGAGTCGCTTATGTATTTTGACACCTTTGTGGAGTGGGAACCATGATTGATAATTCTTAGCGCAATTTCTCTCCGCCCCACCCTTATTCCCACTGCGCTCCTTCAGGGCGGAAGATGAAGTGAAAAGGCCTTCACGACCAGAGCCGCTTTTATGGCTCCTTGTTTCTTTCGTCATCAACATTCTCATCAATTACATTCTCCGAATGATGGGGAGCAATCCAACATACCCGAAAGAGGTCTGTGCGGCCACATTATGGTGGGAGTTACGGAAAAATCCCACACTCCCACTTACATGCATTACATGCTTTCATCTCCAAATGCCCTGTAACAATGAGGATAAAGGGTTATGATCAAATCCGGTGCACTTCTAACCACCAACGAAACCACCGTCAGCCATTATTATATAGAAAACACAAACCCCATACCGTTTTCAATTGGCAGCCATTACTACACGTAATAACTATTAATAATTTCAGAGCTTCCCTATTAATTGTGGTGGTACACTTCCCTTTGTACTCGATTGCCGTAAAATTTTATTTACTATACACGTCTCTTTCATACTATTACGTACATGTATTAGAGTTGACGTGTGGGCTAAAAGTTTGTTGCAAGTTCAGGCTATGTGTAAAGTGTACCACACCAAACTTTCCCATTGTACATATAGCTTTGGGCTGGAACAAGTCGAAAGTAATTCTCGCTAATTTCCCAAAGAGATTCAACAGGGGGTTGCATTGATTAGATACAAGATGGCCGTTGGTGGTTTCGTGGTACGGCTTTAATTTCACCAACTTTTTAAATTGGGAATTAACTCTATTCCCAGTACACTCCCAGGGATGGTAAATTATAGTGCCAACCACAGGAGACATTGTACACAAGCACGTAAACTACATTTGGAGAAAGGTAGTTTTCCAGCCTAATTCCCCGGGACGGTTCGCCTGGGACTTTGTGACATGGCTAGAGTTTATCAAAGGTCGCGACACTCCCCAAACTCTGATTCATTTTTGAAATTTTGAGGGCGTGTAGCCCTGTCGTAAACAAAAGCACACACTTGTCACTGACCACTGAAGGTTTTGGGCAGACGTTAGTAGTTGCATGCGTTTTTGCAATGAGTTGGCTGAGGACGACTGCATGGTCCTGTAACATTGAATAATTAGAAGGCGGGAGAAAGTGAATCCTTTCTCCCATTGTGATGTGAAAATGGATTGCTCTGAAGCTCTGCTCTAATGCTTTCTTGTGTCTTGCCACCTGCTCTTAAACTGAATTTTCTCATGACTCCACCACACCTATTTTTTGAGGAAAATGTTTTTGTGTGTGCGTCTGAATTGTTGCATTCTGTCATTGTGGAGTGTAATTTACGATCTGGAACTGACTGTCATAACCTGCTTAACTTGTTTAAAATCCCTCAAAGTCTATTTATAAGATTCACATGAGGCAGGGACTGGGTAAGTTTGATTGAAAGAGGAAGAACTCTAAGCTGAACATGAACAACTCATTCATTTCTATTTCAACTAGAAGTAGTTATTCTATTATTACAGCTATTATTTTTGCTATAATTTCTTTTACTGATCTCTCCTTCAAAATAATACTTGCTTACACTTTTTCAAACTGTGACTTGCAGATGCTTGTGTCTAATCTTACTTTCTCTTTGGGGGCATTTGTAGAAGCACGAGACAACGCCGGCGTGTGACCCAGAAGCAGAGGATGAATTGAATGATATACAAATTCGACTGAAGGCTGACCGCCATGGGAGTAACGGCGGCGGTGAAGGGGAGGCCTCCTCGTCCCAAGTTCCCTCTACTGCCAGAAAGTCATCGTCCTCTGAAGGAGGGCCCACGGTGTCTTGGACATGCGGAAAGGGCACGGCTGAGGGATCATCTTCCATTACCATCGCAACAAGTCGTTTAAACGCCACGACCAGTCCAGTAACGACCGTTACGACAGCCCTAGTCACCCTCCCCTCTCCTGCCACTATCGAGCTAGGCTCTCGTTCATCATCCACCGTTCAGGGAACAACGTCAACATCACCCGGAAAACAAAAAAATGTCAAGGTATCTAGGCTATAGGGACTCCCGCGATTAGGCAGAAAAGTAACCGCATCACCCGTACACTTTACAAATTCAAAGGAAACTCGACCTTTGTTAATTAGGATTTTAAGGACCGCCGATACCTTTACTGTGGAAGCCTCTTTGGTGCTATCCTTCCTGAATTGAGGGGAAGCCTGGCGATCTTGCTTTCTTCTGGAAGAAAGTTCTTATATATGGAACCATGCGAGCCCAATTCCTGCTGCTGCGGTTGAATTCCTCATGAACGACGCGGTCTCTTGAACCCTTTCATAAATACTAGTATATGTAAACCTAGACGTTCTGCACTTCATAGATTTGTAATTTTGAAAAATTCTATGAAAAGAGTTAATCTCAATGAGCTCAGAGATTCTATAGAATTATAGTCAAAAGCCAAAATAAAGATAATATTGACATTTCCCATTAAATTAATCTTGCACAATGGAAAAAATAATCAAAAGGAATTGAATCCAAACCCCATTGTTGTAAAACTTCAGGATTTTTGGACCAAAGGAAGAAAGAGACAGGAAGAGAAAGTTATGACGTCATAGTTGGTTCCGGAGAAATTCATCTCCGCTTCCCCCCTTCCCAAATAGAAACATCAAGGGGAATCCACATTCTTATTTTCCAGAAATAGGCAGTGTCTCAGCTAACCAATTCCCCAAGTAACGCGTGCTTTATCAGAACTATACTTTCGCTAATCTGAACCCCAGTCAATTGTAAGTTGGTGAGCAACATGTGTCATCCAAACCTCACGGATTTCCTTATATAGTCTCTGTAAAGAGAAACTTATAACAAACTCCTATTAGAAGAGGACCTAAATAACCAGTACCTAAAAGGATTACACGCTAGTCCATCAACTTGGTTAATTATGATTAATGCTGTGACAAATAAGTAATCAACTCATCCACACATAACACACCATCTCACCCTTGATTTAAAAACGTAACTTTTAGCTTAATCTCGGATTTAATGGTCATTGTAGAATCATACTTGTGTTGTTTCATGCGTTATTGCCAGGGCCTTCTTATCCTAACAAACTTTCAGACCTTGATTGAATTACGAGGCATGTGCACTTTTTTAACGCCACACACCAAGACTTTTTCTTCTTCACTCCAATCACTCCAGAATGATTATCTTGGAAATGAGCTGATGAGGGAGTTGATTGGATATTGCAGTTTGGCTTAAGAATGACAGAAGAGGATAACTTTCATTGGGTGATTTGGTAAAGTGCGTAAGAGCGATAAATGGGATTGCTCCTTCCTCTCTCCTTCAGAAGAGGATGATGCTCAAAATCCTGAAAGGAAAAGGAAGTGATGAGAAAATGATGATGGATATGACATGGATGAAGGAGAAAGTTAGAGGAAAAGTCGCCTTGAGATTAAATGAAGGGATGAAGGCTTGGGTTGAAGTGCCCTCCAATAACATTGACTCTCCCTTAAGTTTTGTAATACCTAGAGAAATAATCCTTGTGATAAGCAAGAGGATCAGAAACCTGTTATAAGGAAATGGGAAGTGAGCTCTTGCCATAATTAAAAAAAACTTGCAACACAAAAGCGTTTTTGTAATACACTTGTGACTATTATATAAAATATACTCATTCTGTACACTTACACTGTCAAATGTTAAACTAATGCAGATTAGATTTATATAAAGTAATTACAATCAAGATAGTAATTTTACCTCCTTCTGTGGTGGGTATACAAGGAATATGGTAAAGTGATCGGGGGAATGCGTAACTTATTTTTCTTTCTCTATTTTTTTCACTCCTTTTAAGTTCCGAGTGCGTGAAAGTTATCTATAAATTAATAATATTATATGAAAAGTTCTTCCTTCTCCGACTATCTGCGCCCTATAAAACTCAATTAAAGGATAAATGTATAATAGGCTATTTATAAGTTAAAAATGACAGATATTATTTAAGCTACATTAGTAAATGACAAAAGGGCAAGATCCCTCAGCCAAATCATTTTAAGTAACTCTCCACATCAGGAGCCAAAAACGTGAAAAAGGGAAAACTCTGTTGATTTTTTTTGCTGACAAGATGGACATGAGATAAAAGAAACATTCCGAATTCTTAATTATAATAATAACAAAAAGCCACGCTCCCGTTTGGAAGCGTGGTGCGAAACGTTAATAAGATTGGAAGATTCATTTCACATTTTCCATTCTAATTTTAGATTTCTCCTGGACTTTCTCCTCTGCAGTAATATTGATTTCATTGGTTTTCCCCATGATCCTTGTCAAAGCTGCTTAAAAAGAGAGCCTGATCCTCCCATTGTTCCGCCATTTGTTGTCTCAACGACATTATTCATTTTTCCTCCTATTCTTCCGCTTCCTTTCCTATTCATTGATCTTTGTAGGATGAAACCACTATCCCACAGAAATTGACTCTGGAAGATGATGGTGGGGTGAGCTAGACGCTGTGGGCATGGATGCTTCCGAACCATCATCGTAATATAAATGCGCTGGTGCTGGTGGCAATAGTAGTTTGTTGACAATATGAGAAGATCGAACAAGATGAAGTGGTGACTTTTATTTTCTAGATCCAGTGACAGCAATGAGTCCTCAATGTGATTATTGTAATTTCAGTCCTATCCAATTTTCCTTGGTAAATGTAAACTTGTTGTTGATCCCTGTGTCCATGGTCCCTTGTCATTCAACTTCAGATAATCACTTTCATCAGAACCAATTCTTTTTCCAATTCCTCTCTCCATGGTGTTGAGTGCGACAAGGGATCCAAGACACTGAGTAAATTGTAGTGGCAAAGTACAATCATTATATAACATGATTAAGCGCTTTGAGAGAAAGCAGCGTCGCGGCCTCTTCATTTCTCCAAAACTCAATTCGCACGGGACTGACTTTCTTCTGAAAATCCTTATGACTATTCAATTTCTGAGGTGTCCCTCAACCACAAAGAGACAAATGGACTTAAACTAAAATGCATTCCTACACAAGGGTTTCAACACACGCATTTTAAACCCATTATAAATTATTGACGAAAGGCGAACTAAAGAAGGAACCCTGACTGTGGAACTCTTCCCAGTTGTAATTTTCGGTGCTCAGAGCATGCTTAATGTTAAACTAGCAAATTAGTTCTGTCATTGGGAAGAGAAGCCTCGTGTGTAGCCTCAAGATCAGATCATTTGTGAAGACGATGGGAGGAAGGAAGGATAAATTATAAGAGAAGGATTTTCAAGATTCTCTCCAAGCGACAGACTGACTCTCAAGTGACATTCATAAAAGTCATATTATCATACCAGAAAGGCACCCGCGTGCTTCCAAGGAAACAATAGGACTTGAGTCCCGGAAGCTATATAGGACCCTTTGCCTCCTTTAAAACAAGACTAGAGAATTCATAGGCTTAACTTCTTCCAACAACCCTCTGTCTAGTGCTATCCTCAAAGACGTCATTGGCAAGAAATCTAGGCTAGGAATTGTGTTGGTCTCTGAAAATGACGCGTGTGGGAACCATCCCAAAATCACAAATTCCCGCTTTCTCTGGACTCGGATGAAAACCCGACAAATGAGTTTAGACTTACAGAGTTTTCACCAGGACGCGGTTTAAGTTTCACATTTTGAAATTCAATGGGTTCCCAACACTCTTTCCATGGCGACATGAATACCACTGAAAAGCCACCGTCCCTGTCAAATTCTGTCTTGTACCTACAAAACTTTCTTTCCCATACTGTTTTAATTAATGCCTGTCCGGTAGCCAAAAGGGATGCTGAGTCAGTTATTAAGGGGGAAAGATTAATGACGTGTCGACCTATACCAAAAAGTTTACCCCCGTCGTCGCTACCATTTCCAGTTCGTTGGGTTCAATCTCCTTTTGCTTATAATATGAAATACTTTCAGAGTTAAATGAGAAATATCGTACTTGAAACCTAGTCAATTATATATTTAACTTCTGTGAACATGGATTAAACTAAGGAAATAAGAATATAATTTTAAGAGAAATTAAACTATATCAAATCCAACATTTGTCATAAATATCTCTCTTGTACATTCTGATCTGTTGATATTGAGGAATAAAACATCAGAAAAAGAAAACACTATATACACAATTAAAAACGATACAAGAGCAATCATTTTCAGGCGCGTGTAGCAAAGTTGGTAAATGTCAAAATGAATAGAAAGTAAAAAACCAAAATTCAATGAATTTCTCCGATCCTTTCTTCAAGAAAATTAATTTTAATTGACGATTAAAATGGGATTTTGATAAAGCAAGGTATTCTGCTTCCTCATGCTTTGTGCACATATCTTCACACGGAGGATTATTGGAACGATGGGGTTTTATTGAAATTGCCGGTACGAAAGTTACGGACCGAAAAGGGAAATTTTTCTAGAAGTGAAAGTGTGTATGTACACGGTCCAGGTATAGTACATTTTTTTCTAAGCCTGGTTTTTCTGTGCGATCTGAATCCATTGAAAAGGAGAAATTGAATGGTTGAGTGAAGAGGATATGGATGAAGTGCATTAGGGAACGGAAAAGGTCAAAGGCGTCCTTTCTCCAGATCAGTCCAATATTACTAGAAGATCCGAGCTTGATTTTGATCCGAGTCACTCTGTCACAGTCTCTTTCCTTCAATAAATCTGAGACAAATATCCAATTCCTTTTGCATCAAGAAATCTATCAAAATATAACTCGGAGGGAGAGAGAAAATTCAGTCTCCAACCCTTTCACAAAGGTATAACTTTCTTTAAACGGATTTTATTTACAGTTCAGCATCATGTACACATTCAATTATTTCGCATTGCTCGCTTTCCCTTTTATTTAAACTGGTATAACTCCTGGTTATCAAATTATTACGCCCTATTTGGAAATCAAACTCTCCGTCGTTTGTATTTCACTGGTATATTATAATTAATAATTGCGTCCAGCAAAATCCATTTGGATTTAGCTTGTAATTGGAAATGGGATTTTATGACTCCCAGCAAGAGTAAAGAAAAAAAACTTTTATGGGCAAAGGAATAAATTCTTCTGCGTGGTTTTAGTTTTGCGTCTGCCTGATTAGGCCAAAAGCCGTAAACCACACTTGATTGAATGTTTAATTAGCGCCGTTCCCTACGCATACCGATGAAGATTAAACTAAAATGAGTGGCTGGCAAGTCAGTGAAAGTATTTTCCACCTGGTTGGCACGTGCGGGGAGTTGGGTGCGTCAGCATTCTTCATGCCAACGTCACCAATTGAAATGGAAACACAAATTGGGTCAACCCAGAGGCACCACGAGAAATGACTATGGAGCCTTTGAAAAGGAAAAAAACTGACGTACAAATAGAAAACTTTGGTCGACGGGACGACTAAGCTTCTTTGGCGACATTTGAACAATGAATGGGAAAGTTGTGATGAACCTAAGATTGCGTTTGTTATCATGGATGTCATTATTGCATTATATTCGTAGGAGGATATGAGTTCCACTGCCGAAATTCTCCAGATTTTTGAATAGCCTGGCGACTATTTAAGAGGGTGAGGTTGGGTTTCGAGTGTGACAGGGCGACGTTGGATTTTGCAAAGAAAAAGAGAAAGTGAAAGAAAGGAAGTTTTCTTTTCTATCCTTTGGACAGGTGAAGAATCACCCATTCCGAGAACCTCCTCATCCAAATCCAATAGAATCCAATAGAGGATCAAGACAAGATGACTTTTAAAAGAGTTCTCTATACAACTGAATCACAGAATCACTGGGGTGACTCCTCGTTTGCAACTAATTGGCAACTAAGGAAATGTCAAAATGACTTCATCGAAAAAAGATGATTGCCTTTCCGTTTCAAACTTGCAGTGCCATTTGGTATTAAAGAAGGAAACTTCTTAGAAAGAGGAAATTCCTACTCAACTGGATAACATCAAAAGTAAACTCAATTTCGAAAAAAAAATTTCATACAGGAGTGAGATGAAAGTGATTTCGAAGATCAAAGTTAATCAACAAACTCCTGGTTGGATTTTCTGAAGCGTTTCACTTGTACTCTCGAACTTTTACACAGAAGGATATCAAACCGCCCACCCTCTGGCTCCAAATAAATTGAGACTCATTGTCTACGGACGACGATATTCCCACTACTCATCACTGAATTGTTCAACAGGAAAAAGACCAAAGAAGTTACAAATACTAAAGCTCTTGATGAGTTCTGGGAAGGACGAAATAAGGCAAAGATTGGAAATACTACGCCATACGCGGATAATTGTCACTTTCTCCAATTCTGCAAAAAGATGTGCAAAATGACAAAGGTTTTAATAAAATTAAAAACACTGAATGATACCCCAAAACCCAGCTAATTAATTAAACTTCCAAATTCCTTGAGGATATTCTGCATTACTTGTATGACACTATACGTCCAGTAACGGTGACTTAACAATGGTTTTTCCTACACACGTTCACTACGGTAGTTTTTAATTCCAAAAATTGAGTGGGAGAATATTTGAGTTCCACTTTCCCAGAGCCTCAAGGCTATCAATTCTATTTGAACGGGAGGATTTCTGACTCTAAAATTCTACTGCCTCTGAAAAATTAACTTTTTACTATTTAATTAATTCCAAAGTTGGTGGGATTGGTGTTTTCGCAGGCTTTTGCCTTTCATGATTCAGAGCTTGAGGTTGTCTTGTAATCATGTTCTATTCGTGCTGCTCTTTTGTCGTTCAGCGACGGTTCATTTTGAGTCTCATTCACAGCCCAATTCAAATTCCTCCAGGCTGCCTGAATCCATTGAGTTTTTATTATTATTATTATTACTATTATTAGTATGAAGTTGTGGAGAATTGTGGTGGCTCTGGGGAAAGAATAAGCTATAAGTTTCCAGTTTCTCAATCGATGACTTCAAATATGAGATTCTAATGGGGAAAGACAAGGAACAGGGCCTTGTTTACTGCCTAGAGAAAGTTCCATTCCACATTCCAGGGCTTCTTTCTCCACTTGGAACCTTGGGAAATCTCACTTCATCTCATTTTCTTCCTCTATCGATCATCCAACCGAAACCATTTTCTCGTACAATTTGCTACTCAAAGGCCTCCAATGCTCCATCCCCCTCTGCTCATGAATTCAAAAGCAACTCAATTATAAGAGAGAGTAGGGAGGCTGTTGTGCGAAACTAAACGGGAGTGATGCTTCTCCTCCGCCATGGTTTAGTTTAGTTTGAGATTAACATGATTAGATGTGTGGACGAATAAGAAAGTCTTTTGATGGATCCCATAGTTTCTCCTGCCAAGGAAGAAAGAGGTCGTCTGAGGAAACTAAATAATTCATTTGATTTGGCTGGATCACATTGATGTCGACGCCTTTGGCTGTTGAAGAAAATGAACCGCAGACTGGGACTGGTGCAGGATTGCATCTCCACTCGAGGACTGAGTTGAGCTTTTCCCTGTTTTGAATATAATTCCAAAGGTAATCCTGGAATGGAGTTAGAAATCCGCGAGGAAGAAGACTTTCCCTTTTGCCACCAAGATCCAAAGTGGAGCGCCAGGGTTAAGTAATTATTTCCAACCTTTCTCCAGAGCTTCCCGTTTACCTAATGACGAAATTAATTCAGTTCCATTAATTAGAACTCCTTCTCTCTTGCAGAAGTCTCGGTGTTAAATTATGAGACTCGGGTAAAAAACCTGGACGAGATATACAAACGGCTCATGAAAAACTGCTTTCTCTCCTATGCATTAGTCACAGCTGTTAGCTAACTTTCCGTTTTCTTTTCGATTAATTTTTATGAGGCATGAAATGATGCATGACTCTTGAGCCGTGATTACACAGCTATCCAGAATTTGGAAGAGTCGCCTTTTCTTTCCTTTCTGCAAAATGCCAATTGCAAAGGATCCAAGGGAGAGCGCCAAAATCCATAAAAAGAAATTATTTAACCTTATATGCTGGAAAAATGGAAGTACGGCACGAACATGTGCTATAGAGATCCACGTGTACTATAAAACCCTTTCGATTTTTTAGAGTTGATGTAATTGAGACAAATACGGGTTTAATTTATGTTGAGTCGAAAGTTCTATTTGAATAAAGATGTGCTTTTCGGTGAAACGAATGCGTCGACAGTTACATGACTCTCTAATCTGAAGTGGGTGACATTTTATCCCCACTTTTGAAGAGTTTTGTTCAACTGTACAAAAGAGGAAATGGTTATGGTTCTTTACTTTTGAAATCCAGTTTGGAGAAAGACGAGTGTGGCCTAAATATGAAAATATTCTTTAACAAAAGAAAAGCTAATAGAATAGAGAGGATTCAATGCGAGGTCATTAATTATTCTGTCAGTTTAACTAAAAAACTCTTTCTGGAGAGGGAAAGGAGTTGGAGGAGGCCGTTTCGATGAGCAAGCTGAGTGTGTCACATGCATGAGAAGACTTTCTCCATCAACTAACATCCTCGTGTCGTTTTCAAAATTCCAACTTTATATGTGACTGCTGAAGTCCGCCCATTTTCCATTGTACAACCAACTGAGTCATGTCGATGATCCAATGTGCTTGCTTTGGCTGTTGCACAGAATTCTACTCTATTCTCCACATCCCCTCCGTACAAATTCCTCTTTACTTCCTTCCCTGTTAAGACCATCGTCCACACGCTGTGATGAAGAAACCGTTTCCACACCACTTGAACTTAATACTCGACATCCCTCCGTCTTGATCCAGCCCTAAAGTGCATCAAAAGAAATAAGGCACCCATTTTTTTCCAGGATGATGTTAAGGATCGGTGGTAGAAACAACCACATTATGCCAGCTTCCGTTGTCTACACAAACTACATCATTCCCTAAGCCCCATGGGGGATTCCATGTCAATGTGAGAACAGTCTCCAGTTGCAGCAACACATGAATTAGGGATTCATGGAATAATCATCATCCACTTTCTTTGGCTTTCCCTTTTATTATGAATTCGTTATCTCCAATTTGTATAACCACCTCATAATTCAGAAACCTAGGAAACACTTGGGTCAGTAAAGTCTGCATTTCCTTCGTGTGGTTAGTTTTGATGGACCCTTAACTTTCGTTTCGTCAAATCGAATTTTTGAAGGCGAGGTTGGAGGTCCATGAATAAAGAATGAAATCCCATAAACTCAGGAAGTCTAGATCTCCGCACTCTCTGCAGCAGTCCTTTATTTGCATTGGACATTAAAGAAGGAAGGGAGCTCACTACACAGATTTTAAAATAGAGAGCAGACGTCTCTCGACCGACGTTGAAGTTTTAATCGAAGGCCTAGAGTCTCAGTTTTTAAGAACAGCTGAACCCTTCACTGGTAAAAACAGTTTAGGGAAAGTGAGACACTCGTTGAGACGCCGTGAGATGAGCCATAAAATTAGACTGCTTTTACTCCACGAGGAGAAAGAATTCGGAAAAGTGGAAGTTCGTGTAGGGACACGATGGCGAGCAAGGGTTTCTGCACCACAGACTTGGCTCTTAGATTCTAGAGGAAAACACTAAAATCCCTTTACTACGTCCGTTCACCCACAGAAAATCAGCGATGCCCAACCCCCTCATTTCTAATTCTAGAAACAATCAACCATTAAGGTAGAAGCGACCAGAACTTTCCAATTCCCCGGAATGAAATCCTTTCCAACGAGAAAACACACACAATTCCAAACAGCGTAGGGAAATCCCAAAGACTTAAAATGCTTGTGGTGTAAAGCATCATCATTGGATGATGGGCGTACTTTGGCTGGAATATGTTGGGACGAATTGTGGCACGTTACGACTTTCTTCTTTACCATAGGCGAAACCATACAGAACCCATAAAAGATAAAACCGTTAGTCGTGGACATATTATGACGAGGACTCCGTCAGTCTTTAACTGTAAATAGCTGGATTCCTTTTTATGGTCTCCTGTGCTCAAATATAAATGGCAACAGCGTTTAATGAAAGTAGAATATGATGCATTATTTATCTCAATTTCTCGTGTGTGTGTCCCCTACATTCATGAGTCAATCGCCAATCAAAGACAATGTAGTCTTGAATTTTGCATTTTTCTGGGGCTCAGAAACGACATTGAAATCTTCAAAGTTCAAACAATGATCAGTATACTACAAGCGCTTTGATATATTCAAAGGATCAATGTGACTGTGACAAGAAAATGCTCCTGTCCATTCCGATTAAGTCTACTGGATTGCCTTTCCTTCTCGGTAAATTTCAATTGTATCATAAGGGAAGGAGAAGGTGTCGACGACGATAGAAAGTTGGCGAAAACATTGTCGAGTGACAACTTTTATTTCATTTCTGAACTCATTGTCATACAAATGTCTCGTTTCCTTCTGGCCATGATGGGAATCGCAGTGAGAATTTTATGCTTCTTGTTTGTTGGCGAATTCAGCCCTGCTGAATTGGGACGGGAGACTAGGGATAAAGTAAATACTCCGAGTCCAAATGGGAACCATTCCAATAAAGGTAAAAGGTTAATAATGCGGTGGACTGCAAAGTACGTTTCTCCAAATGAAGCCAGACATTTATTGTAAATTCTGCGTAATGATGAGTGACAGCCGAGGATTTAAAGGTACTTTCCCTTAAACCACAACGAATTGAAGGAAGTCAGGCTCGTCCTGTTATTTTTAGTATTCCGGACCTAACCCATCATATCACTTCCGTTTCCCAGAGGTCGCCTGCTCAAAGATTAAAATTAGTGGGAGGAGGAAAGTTATAAAAACTTCCAAAGGTGATGGGTGGCTGCGGGTCAATCGGTCTAGGTGTCAAGCTGAGTCGAGGCTTTACAATATTGTAACTCCTACTTACTCTCCAGACGCCCATCCACTTTCTCCTGAATCACACACATTACTTCTAATAATAATATCAGCAGTAACGATTCTTAAACATGTTAGGAGAAGGGACTGAAAGGAGTTTATTGATCACGCCACAAGATCTAAAGACGGTGAAAGTAGTGAAAGGTAGCCAGGATAAACGTATCAGTCAGTCAAGGATTCTATAAAAATAGTTAAGCCTCACTTTCAAGTCCTCAGCCCAAGTCACCAGAATGCGTCACTCAAGTACATATACTATCCATTATTCCATTGCGAGAAAGTAGGCCAAATCCGAATTTTATATATACGATTAACAACCAGTCACCGAAAGCGGCAAAGGACTTCTTTCAAAGTGAATCGTAAAATGGTGAAGCATTTAACGTCTTTTCCCCTTCTGTGTAATATCCCGTTCCTTCATTAAAACTGAAATGGGAGTAGCCGAGAAGTTGGGTCCAAGACGTTCGGAAAAGAGTTCTGTTAAATTATAAACTGCCATTACGAAACCCGAGCTTAAATGTAAAATTGCACGAGAAAGAATGAGTCCCACCCCTGTCACTCTTCTGTGTATGTGAAAAGCATTGGGAAATCCAAAGGGAAAGGAGAAAGTCACAAACCGCCCTCCTGTTTGCACTTTCACTTTTCCCAGGACGATCACACTGAGAAATACCCATTGCGACTAATTTGCGTAACAATAAGTTACTCTGTTCCAATTTGTATCCATTGATGCGCCACTCTTTAATCAAAATATTTCCTCTCCTTCCAAACTAAGGGTTGTCTTTTATTACACGTTTCGTAATAAATTACAGAGTTCCCGATAGAATGTTTCCCCAAGGTGAAAGTAGTTTTTCAAATTCATGTCAAACGGAAGGGGGAAAAAAATCGCGGAAATGATTATACGGTTAGAACCCAGTTGGTGTGATAGGGTTTATACGGTGAAAACGTATAAGATGGGTCCACACACAGTGTGGCTTTGCGTCTGAGGCGGGTTCATATATGACATGACAATGAATAATTATCTATCTCCGCTCCAACTTCCAAAGTGGGAAGGAAGTCGACCTATAATAGAAAAAATGAGAGTGGCGGTGGTGCTGGAAAAAATTAATCAAATTCAGAATTGATTAATTTCATGGGTAAAACAGGGAGATTTTAATTTAAAGACTATTAAGGACTGAAAAGGAGAAATGGGGTTTGGCTGACAGGAAGGTTTCTTGAGCTCCATACTGCGCCGACCATGTACTTGTCACATCTGTAGCACTGGATGAATTTTCACTACAGCTTCTTTCATGTCGCATATTATATAACATGGAATTTTATGCTCCATTTCAAAATGAAGAGTGAAAGAGCTTAAAATCCGAGTGACGAGTGAGCTACAAAATATGTGACTCTTAGTTATGGCACTGAGGTATTTAACGTTTAAGTGTAAAGGGGGGTTAATTCGCCGCATATGTAGGAGTAATAAACATTTCCTACCGTAATGAAACCCGACTTTTACTAAACCCCGAATACTGCTAATGTCGAAATTACCGTCAGAGAAAGGAGTGACGTCATAAAGTTGTGAGCTTCCAGGGAAAGCATATAGTAGGGCCATTACGCTGCTGGATGGGTTGAATTCCCACAGCGGGATTTATCCTTCCTACCTAAAATAAACGCAAAAACCCGGATCGTCGACCCCTCATGTTGCTTCTGCCTTGTCGTTGGTCGTCTGGATGATGAGGACAGTAGTAGCAATTTAACGCCGTTTCTGGAGGAAAGGGATTTTATTTCAGCTTTCTCCACTACTCCATAACTTTCACCCTGTGCTAATTTCCAGGAGGAAAAGTTCTATTTTTGTACTTCTTTGATAAGGTCGGCCTTATCAAGAGACAGCACACCGCAGACGTTTTTGCAGCAACTGGAGGCAAACAATTAGACGATGGAACGAGGATGATAGTTCCGGGAAATGGGGAATGACGACTTAGTTCTGACGTAATTCGTTACTTATAAACCATTATATCAAGTAGCTAGAAACAGGTTGCATTTCACATATGTGCGTGGAACCCTGTTTAAATTTTAAAACGAGCAAAAGACGTAATGTTCTCAAAAGATCAAAAGAAACTTTCTCTCCGGCGACATGACGTAAACACGTGTGGCTTTCACAAATATTAAATATATGCTCAATTTGTCGTAAAAATTAAATTCCTTCAAAAACCACACAATACTTATGTTCCAATTCAAGTTTTAATGAAATTCTAAATATATGTGAAACCTTTGTATTTCCAAGCGATAATTAATAATAAATTAAACTATTTTTCAGTCGAATATTCTAGCGTTCAAAGCCGTAGGGATTAAAATGTAGGAACCTAATAGTCAAAATTGACTAGGATTTAAAATCACAAGTTAATGTAAATCATATTGTTCCCCTATAGTTTACTGCTATGGTTTTGAAGTAAGAGGCAACATTTTGAAGGATAAAATTCTATATTAGAAGAATATAATGATTGGTTTAGATTGGCTAATTAATGGAATCACTAACACCTCGTGAGAGTTAATCTTCATTGAAGTTTGATCTGTCTATATTGTCGTTATTACGACGGCCACCTCCTCCACTTTTCATATCTGCTAGAGCTGCATGGACTCGGAAATGAAGTCTTGATTCGAGGGAGTAGCCTTTGTAGTCGTTCCTGTCAAAAACACAAAATGATTAAATGACCTTATCATCTTCGTATAAATTCAAATGCTCCTTCCAGCTCCTGGTATTTGAGTGGAAACTGACAAGAATAGTATGGCATTACTTTGAGTTTTCCAGGGCCACGATTGCTTTCTCCGGCTTTCCTTCTGCCCAGTAAAGAACCCCAAGTTCATAGGTGGCATACGGGCAGAGCCAAGTATCATCTTTCAATTCCTTCTGCAGTCCAATGACTTTACGGAAGCAGTCTTCAGCATCACCACTCAATTTCAGGTACCGGAGACACATTCCTTTTAACAAAAGAATGAGGCCAGAGTTGTCATACGAAAATTGCAGACCTGGGGTAGAGAAACAAAAAGGAATTAGATTTAACAAAGATCACAAACGTGGGAATCCTGTGGTTTGCTCAAAATTAAATTCTTACCACTGCTGTCTTTCTCAATAATTTTTGCTTGGGACTCGATAAGCTGAAGAAGCGATTCCACAAGGGGACGTTGCTTTCCAAGGATTTTAAACCCGTTCCATAAATAAAGGAGCTCAATAGCCGGTAAGACGAGCTTGTGATCTTGAGCAAAGAAGCGGGCGCATTTTTTGATAATGAATTTCTCCATTGGAATCGATTTTCCCGCAATCCGTTGTTTCCATGATGGAATATCCCTTTAAATTCAAAGTGAGTATGTCAGTGAGAATTGAGGTTTCTCCATTCCCTAGAATTCTATTACTTGAACAGACTGATGAGCTCTCTCTTCTCGTCTGGCTCCAATTTCCCCTGGATCATGCACATAAAGGAAGCTTTTTGGTAAGCATAAATTGCTCGTGACCATCGACTTTCGTGGAACAAGAGGTCAGAAAAGTCCCGCGCAGAGTACCAATCCTGCTTGCAACTGAAAGTAGAAATGGAAGATTTATTTCAAATCATAGAGTCCCTTTAATTACATTCCTTACCAGTGGGCCCACATCAACTCCCAATAGCAAAGATGATGGAACTGGACCCATTCCGATTGGGATTGCCATGCCTTTGTGTACCAATCGATGGCGCTATCCAGATGACCTTGAACATATTCGTATCGAGCTTTGAAGAATTGAAACCAAATCCCGTCGGGGTAATTCTATTTTAAATCAAAATTTTTGCAATATTTCGAATCAAACGGCCAAGTCATTAGTGCAAACCTTGAGCTCAACTTCTATGATTTTATCACAAAGTTCTAGATCTCCTTCTCCGTGTCCGATGACATAGCTGACAAAGAGGTGATAGCCCAATAGAGCCATCGTGCATAATACTTGACGAAGAGACCCGGTGAGGGAATTCCCCATCTGAAGCTGCTTCAAGCCCGTCTCCTATTGAATTGGACGAGTCTTTAGAGTAATTGCTTAATATTTATTGAGTACTCCATTTATTTTTCAACCCTAGCTGTGTCAGCACATGAAACTCCAGTTCCAACCCAAGCTGCTTTGAAAGACATCACCGCGACGATCTCCAGATGAGGCAGTGAGGGAGAAAGGGATGTAGGTATTAGTGGCTTTTAAAGAGAGGAAAGAAATTCCTTTCAACTTACACATGAGCTTTCTCTTACTTTCACCGGGGGAAAAGTAGAACATCTCCAAAACAACATGAAATAGGCATAGATACGAAGACAACAAGGGAACAAAAATAAATAATAAGGAAGGTTTATATTTGAGAGAACGACAAGAATAATCCATATAAATAAAGTAGAACTACTCCACTAAAGGCCAGCAATAAGAACCTCAACAAAAGCTTCCTAATACAGAAATCAATACTCTGTTACCTTGCAGATACCTTGCAGCCTAATAAGATAGCAAAAAAGTTCAGAAAAATATACAGGCAGAAGATAAGCAAAGCGCCAAAGGATACGCTCACTTAAAACTCAAGTACAGAGTAGAAATTCATACAGACTAGGAGACAGTTAGAACTAATGATTCCATTTCAGGTGCTTTCCATCACCAATAAAACACTACTCACTCTGAACTTAACAACTACAAAGTCGTATATAAAAATGAGAACGAACCCTGCTTCCAGAGAATCCAATGAACTCCAGAAGTTTCATAATCCGGGCAGGAAGTAGAGAGATCATCTAAAAAAAATATAAAATGTATGAAGATGTAAGTTTATGCATTCAATATGGCGGTGGTGGCGAACGTACAAGGTTGTAGCCTCCTACTCCCATACGAGCGCCGCTCTCAAAGTGATCTTTGTGTTGGCAATCCTCCCAAGTCCGATGCTTAAGAATGTGCCAGCATTCCCTGTGATGTGGAGATAAATGGACGAGGTTAGGATTATTGGAAACATTCCGCTGCCCGAAACATGTGTAATTGCCCGTTACTTGTAAGCATTGAGACAACTCCGCATCTTTAGTCCACCTTTCACAAAACTAATTAAATTCTCATCTTCGACAAACGTAAGCGTCGCTCGTAGAAGGAGGCACTCTGCGTAGCAAAGCTCCGCGTGGATTTGTTCTAGAAATTGAAGAAAAAAACGACAACTGTAGACACTTTAATATTAATTTTGTCTCTTGCCCTCAATATGACAACCAAAAATCTAACCTTCGCGCAATATGTCGTAGTTTGGTCTACGAACCATTTTCCCCAGGGATTCATACATTGTATTTTTCTTTCGGAAGCGGTGGCAAACCTCAACACTTTGCTCAAGGACTCTTGAAGCCGATTCAATTTGTTGCTGCAATTCAAAAATTCAAATTAATTTATAGCATAAGTTCTTCAAGCGTTTTAGCATCGTTGCGGAAAGGTACCTGTTCAAAAGTCATGGCAGCTTCCAGGAACTGAAAAACCCCAGCGCCAAGAGCATGATACATGCTATCATTTGCCCTAGAACCAAAATTACAAATTATAGATGCAAAAAGCTATAGGAGTGAGGAATCATTCAATTAAAACCAAACGAAGCCATTTCGTATTTGCGTTGGTGGAAAAATAGAATTCCTTACCAAGGAGTTAGCAGCGCCCGAGCTTCATCGAAACGGTTGTTCATGAACAAATCCAACGCCAGCTTTGCCTCATTAAGTGCCCGGGTGAGATCCATAATGTCGTCCGCAATCCCACTAAAATGTCAAACACGATAATTGGATTTTATGATCATCGGCAATTTTTACGGAGTGTTGACAAATGTTTACTTCGACGTCAGCGCATGCTTTATTGAAAAAGTATAAATTGTTCCTCATGCAGGCGATGAACAGGGTTTTTCGTTTGTTTAGTTTTAAAAACTTATGCTTGTATAAGTTTTAGTTTCAAAATTTTATCCGTTTCTGAATAATGCCATTAAAGATTTGTTTTAACCCCGGTGTCTCATATTTTAATAATTTTTTAAACTTTTTTAAAACGCTAAAGTTATATTAAAGAGCACAGAGTTGCATAAGCACAACTTGCTTAACATTTCTCTCGAAACCGCATAAACCTAGAGTAATTCGAAGGAAGACGTGAAGACATGCTTTTCTGAGGAAATTGCTATTGCGTAAATGCTGAAAGCTTTCTCGGTAAAGTTAAGTGCTAAAGACTTACTTTTCTGGTAAATACTCGACTGCATCTTGGAATTCCTGAGAATAAACGAACATTATGCATCATCAGTTTTTCGAACAATGTCGTAAAAATCCGGAACACTTTAGGTGTTCTGTCCATTTTTTAAGAGTCAAACATTTATATTAAGAAAGGCATTACATCATCGCCTTCGGAGTCTGACATGCTGTTCTCGGTTGTGGTTAGAACAATGATGTAAGCGTCCGATTGCTAAGATGCGAGAATAGATGCTTCTGTTGCTGACTGAGATTTCTGGAATTGCTTTCAGATCCGATAAACAGAGTCAGGAAGCCTTCTGTAATGTTAAACCAACAAAAACAAGTTATCACAGGGAGTTATGATTTGGCACACATCCCAAATTTTAATGTTTCTGTTTATAAATATTTGTTCAATTGTGAATGAAGCGCAACTTTTCAAGACGTGATTGACAGATAATGATCACCGATGCTCTCCACCTTTTTAGCTCTACTGTATTTTATTTACAATCGACCTTTCACTATTTTGAAATGGGATGCTTTACTTTTAGAATTAGAGACAGCCGCTATGCAACAAAGGTTCTCACAATGCGTTTTGGCAAAACTTTAGACTTTCCTATTCATAGAAGTTGCACCTGTTGTGCAAGATTACACTTTCACAGTATGTCAAAATAAGATTATGCAAAGAAAGGCTGAAATCCGACGTTGTAGATTTACTGATATCTTGACGGAAGACGGATTCCTTGTAATATACACAAAATAAACGTTATAAAACTTTCGGCAGAAGTTCTCACACTGTCTGCGAACTGGGATTAGGCTGTAGAAGCCTGTGTTTCCAGGAACCTGGTAATTAGCACTTACACTAATTAAGTTCTCTCCAGAAAAGACTAATCCACCCAACAGAAAATCAATGCAATATGTCCCAGTCCGTCGTTCCTCCTATATCTAAAGCAAATCCAAGATTTCAGTCACTTCCAACTAAACTGTTCCGCAATTATTGCGTCCGTTTAGTATTGCCACATTACATTCACAATAACCAATGACACTGCGTATTTTGTACACTCCTTTCAGCACTTTGCTATCGAATGACCTACGGACGTGCAATATGACCTTAAGCCGTTATGGAGCTAATCCTACCGTTCAGTAATGCTCCGAGGGGAATAGCGCGTTGGAACATCCTATATAGTAAATATGCATGAGTATAATTCAACCACAGAACATGACCCCGAGGTCTAAACTTTAATTAATTAAACTGCCAATTAACAACCAGAGGCATGGGAAAACAGACATTTCTTTGGGATAATCTTCCTAGCCAATCAGGAGCAAGGGATTTCACGACTTTCTCCTGTGGCTTTATTGTCTCAAAAAGGTGAAACGCCGTTTAACTTGGCTTTAACTGCAGAAAATAAAAAGCAGCTCGGCCTTAAGCTCGGCTGAGCAGAAAACTCCGAATAATTTCCATGTCATATTTTGTTTATACTCCTAAACTGGTTGTCGTAATTTCAGTTTCTTGACACATTTAGAGAAAAAACTACAGTAATTAACTCTAATTAATTATCTGGTGACAAATGTCAAAACAATTTGACGGCGTAATCTAACTTGGGGATTATAAACAGCTCCTTTTAGAATAAAAAACATTTCTCCCCTATGTCAAAACACAAGCGTCGTATATATGTGTTTAGCCGCGCAGTTTTATACTGAAACCTTTCTGAAAATGGTGACTCTAAATTCTACATTATCAAATACAAGATGATAACTCTAATCAGCCTTAATTAATCAAAACAAACGTGTTTTACTGTTATCCCCAGCTAGGTCCGGCATGATATTCGGGAAACTTCACCTGTCGTTAATTGCCGTTTCATTAGCATGAAATTAAATACGATTTGGGAAACATGAATAGTTTACATAGCCGTGAGTCAGAAAAATTGTACTGTTCAAATGTCAATGCTATCATTTCTTATCTGATTTCAGTATCGCTTTCACTTGGACAAAACTGCATTGTCATTGCAATCAATTGTAACACGGTGCTTTCACTTTACAAAAGACTACAATAATGCTATTATCCTTCCTTACCCAACCTTTACCCACCCGCTTCTTTATTTGAGCAACATGAGCTAATTAAGTCCCAAATTAAATAAATGCAAATGAATTACGCTTGTGAGAATACCTGTGGTCCTTGTAATTGTTGGACTAATTGGCACCAGACACAATAATTGGAGGATCGTGTATTTTTAACGGTGCTCTTGAGAATAAGCACGAGGAAAGTAAGGCACAAGGAGGAAAGTGCAGTAATCAAATTAGAACATTGTGCTTGTTACAGACGGCAAGTGGAATTAAACCGGAAATGGAAAAGCCAGATTAAATGTGCATAGACCATTTCCTTGGTAGTCTGAGAAACTAACGGATACTGACGCATCGTGTGAAATAGGTAGCTTGGGTCATTTTATTTTGAATTGAAGAAGGTACGAGGCCTTGAATCTTAATGTCTAAGGCAAAGGTCAACAAACAAAAGGTTTAAGCTAAAGTTGTTGTTGAATAACACAAGCCTTTTTGAAATTCTAAATAAAGGCTATGAAAGCATGTGCGTGTGACACTAACAAAACACCGCCGAGACCTTCATCATCATTGTGGGAGTTTTGCTGAGAAAATGGACGCTGAATTTCATTGTTTTAGCTTTTTTGGTATGCCGTCGTGGCTTTGAAATTGCGGTGTCAATTCCAATTAGGCTAATTAACTACTCTGTAAGCCCATTTCCGTTTCTCTTCTCCAGTGAACAATTTCCGCTTCAAGTACACCCATAATCCTTGGGCAATGAACAGAATAAAACGTTCCATGTGTGCAGAAAATAAACCAAACGAAGGAAATTACGGAGCGCAAACTTCATTAAATGGAACGTAATTAAGGCCGGAGAGACGAGGATTCACACTCCAGTCCATTTTCTCCAATGAAAGTTTAGTGGGAGTAATTAATCCGAATAAAACAAAATTACAACGAAACGAATTTCAACTTGTAAAAACCGTCTTTCCCTTCCCCATTCCTCCCATTATTTTAACTAGGAGGTAAAATGGAAAAAATCAGCCATCATCAACAAGCTTAACGCGAAGCGGAGAGGCAGTTAAAACTTAGCGACGCTCTTCCTTTAGAAGTCTCTTCTACCCGGCAGTTTCTGAAGCAGTGTAAAATCCCTGAAGTCTAGTAATGGGGAATCTTAGGAAGAAAGTTTACCTGTTTTGTCTGATATCGAAAGTTTTCACTGGCAATAAATTCCTAACAAACTTAAACTTTCACTCCACTACTGATACAGTCGAGCAAGCAAGCTAACTCCTACGAGGCTTTGCTACAAATACCACAGAATCCAAACTCACGAGGAAAATGGTCCGACGGCCGACAGGACAGGACGTTGTGACGTGTAATCGCCTTTATTTTCCATCACCCTCGCAGTCAAAGAACAATTAGGAGATAAGTGATAAACAATTCATTGCAAGTGCCAGTATGTCCCGCAATCTTGCATTGTTGGACGTCAACCCAAAGCAAACATTACACCTTCGCAATTCACAGTATTAACTCTCAAGTAAAAAAAAATAGTCCGATTTCGGAGCGGTCATTAAACTTTCAATGTGTTACTTTCAGGTTGTACTAATTTCCGCATCAAAAGTTGAACGCGTCCTGTCACACAGAAAAACCTGAAACGAGATAATTTTTAATCTCTTACAAAAGGTTTTACTACCCGTAGTAAACTTGGAGCTTAAATGTGCCAAAAGAAGTAAACCTGAATAGCTCCTGAGCGAAGTGGCTTCTCAGACCTAAATCAGCATTTATGATTTTTTTTTGCAACATGAAGCACTCAAAGTCAAATGTTGCCAATAAAACATACACGAAGGATCTATTATTAAGTCTTGTTGTTTAACTATTGGCACTCGTAAGGTCGAAGTTTACGGTGTCTGCTTTCGGCGTATTTAACTATTGCAGAAGCTACTTTATGCCTTTCCTCTGTCCGTCTGTGACGTCCAACGCATTCGTATTATCTCAGGAAAAGGATTTAGCAAGCTCCTATCTGCGATAAATTGTATAACGATTTAAATTAAAATGATAATCTAAAACAGACTGCTTCTGAGAGTCAAGGGTTAAGACAGTGACTGACAGCGTGGGTTTTTGTTTTGTATGAATATGAGTCATTAAGACTTCCATTAGACGTACTACTGACCCAGTGAACTTTCTACGCCAAAAGTCATTTGTAAAAGTCTTTGCATTTTTTCCTTTGAACATTGACTATACGCCACAAGTACAAAATTGCAAACATCAGACATCAACTTGTGCCCATCAGCCATCAACCGTTTTAACAACATTGAACAGACATATGCCTTCAGGTCCAAAATTCCGCTACTCCAATTCGACATGAAGAAATCTTCGACGACACTCAAGTGACGCAGCAGTCGCAGGCTAAGACAAGCATCATTTCCAACGTTCAAGAATATTCAGACATCCGTGCCATCACGGTTTATACGATTTATTTATTTCTATTCCATTCCATTGCATTCCATCAAGTAATTCCAATCAAAGTAATAGGTCAATTTTACTGGGGTTTGCCCGTGAAAATATTTTCAATTTAAATCCCTCCATTCTGCTTTTCAGGAGGGTGTTGACCTATCCAAAAACAATTGAGAAGTGGCTTATGGACAAAAATAAATAAGGTCAAGAAGAAATCGTTATTTCTATGTGATAATAAAGTAGTTTCAATCGAGTCTGGTATTTTCTAATTGTTAGAAATAACAAAAACGATGTGAGATATTTTGATGTGCATTTTTGGCTGAAAGTCACAATAAATACAAAATAACAATTTGTTTTCGCTCCCGAATTCTTTCCATGACTTTGTATTTTACTGTGTTACTGTTATTACAACGCCAAGTTTGGAACCTTTGTGTGTATTAGTACATAATTCAAGAGAAAGTGAAAGGAGAAAGTTGCGGCTTAGAAAGGTCTAAAGCGGCGATTAAGGGAGCGCGTATTAGCGTCATGAGTCGCAATCTCGACATTCTGCACTTTTACCAAATAAATTAAGAGAATAATTTACTTACCAGATTCACGATAAATGCCAAGTAATTTGTACGGAGAAAGGAGGAAACTGGTTTGATAAGATTGTCGTCTTGAATGCTTTCTCTAACAGACTGCTTTTTAAGTTTCTTAATTAAACTAAATAGCGATATATCATTGACAAGGCCTTCTCAAGAGATCAGAAATTACGATGGAAAGGAAGATAGCTGAAATGGAGAATAACAAACTCTGAAAAATGACAATAGTATAATATGCTTTTGATTTAACACACAGTTTATAACATACCGTAAGCTATTTTTCAGTTATATTTAATAGTACCAAGTGGAGAGGAACTTGATGACTGGTAAATGGAATGAGCTTTAGTTATTCTGAAGGTAGGGTAAAGTGAGTTCATGGATTCACAAATGATTTGACTCATAAATATTTAGATGAGCAGTCATCTAGTCCAACCTAAATGCTAACTATGGAAGATCCAATATTTAGAATTGACTTCTTTCGCGTGATAAGGCCAACTGATCACTATATTTGTCAGAAACGACCAAAGTTGACCTTCATTTCTCCGTTAAACTTAGATTATAATTATAATCTGGAAATGATTTTAATAGCAAAGTAAATTATATATCTTATTTTTAGAGCTAAACAATAGCCCGGAAACAATGGAAGATTTTCACACGTTTATACTCTCAATTCTGAAATCCTTTGTAAGGTTTTAATTATTGCTATATGTTTAGAATTTAGGCACACTGAACCAAAAATTAAAAAAAAAATTACATCATTCCAGATCGGAAAGTGACTAATGAATTATTCCATCTTGATTCTTACGTCACAGATTCAATTATACATCATAAATCATGGTTCCTATTGGAAATTCTTTGCTGATTAGAAATTACGCTAATCCGAACAGAACAAGTTCCTTAGCCAAAGGTAATTACGCATTTCTTCATTAGAGGAATGTCAAGGAGTTTTTAAAACTGCTTCCGATGATGCGAGAAAATGTTAACGAACCCCTCATTAAGCCGTTGCTGCTTCGTCTTCATGTTGACAGAATCTTCAAAGCAGAAGCTTCAAGAGACGCTTTGCTCTCACAGAGCTAAAGCTTCTAAAGCTCTGCCACTACTGCTAATATTGCACAGCTAATTAGTCCCGTCGTCATTGATGAACTGGGTTAATGCCACTTGTAAACAATTTGCAAATCCGGGGATAAATTCTACAGGAATCGGAAGGAACGGATATTGGAAAATGGAAGGGTGACACTGACACAAAGGGTGGCGCTGTTCAAGTATTGACCCGAAACGGGTTAGAGTGACCTTCAATTTGATTGACAATGATAAATATACAACCGTGCCTTGGCGGCTTCAAAGAAATCCGAATAAAACCCGAATTCATCCAGGGTGAGCTCCGCATTCGGTGCGGACGTCGGATTTTCCTGTCCATGAAATTGGCTCCATCTCTCCTATGTTTTTAAAATGGACAAGCCGATATGGCTAATGAGGATGTCGAGGGTCAACTAGGGGCCTAAAGGTCATTTAGAAATATGTCGCAGATGACCTCTGACCTTAGAATTTAGGTTAATCGCAGTCCTTGAGTATTTGCCCATCTGCGTTTCTTTTTAGCGTCATGTGATTGGTTGGTTGTTTAGCGTAACTGTTTTCCTGTTTTCTAACCGTGCCAGTCGTCGGTTTGTTATTGTTAATTTGGATTTTAATTGCTCTCGCAATTACCGAGTTCCATGAATTAACTTTCTCCATCCACTTCCTCACCAGGGTCAATCAACCACAAATCATCGACCTCCAACGTAGTCTACGTACAACTAAATGGACCATCAACTACCTGCCAGCACTGAATAATCCATCAGGTAACATTCTAACATTGGTGTCAAAGGTATAATACTCAAACAATTCTCTCTATTCAAGCCATTTACATGTGATACTGACAACTGCTAAAACTCAAGAAATGGACAGAGAGGATATGGGGAAACAGGAAGTGTCCAAAACTGGAGAAAGTATTTCCTTTTGGAAAAAGAATAAGAAAACTGTGCCTGGACGGTAATTGCTTTACATGGGGTTGTGATGGTAATGATGACCTTCCTGGCTAACTGATTTTACTGATTTTAGACCAAGTCCTCATAAGGAAAGCTCCTGGGGCATTCAAAAACCGTACACTAAAGCATCGACTTTCCAAGATTTCCAAGATAGCGTCCGTGACGCGTGGGACATCGAAGATGACGAGTTTGCAGCAATGTCATCAGGTGACTTGGTCACTTGGTAGTGGAACCTTGAATGATTGTATTGTGGTTTCAGATCTTAGGATAAGTAAACGAGTGGCTCAATCTACAGCTCTGACGGTTATTGATAACCATCGTAGTAGTACTAGTGGAGGTCAGCGTGTGGCAAGTAATTCGGGGGGATCATGTAAGTTCAGGAGTTGGGGGGTTAGTTGTAACTATGGTTGTTAGAACTTTTATTTATTTATAGACGGACCTGGATCTGCCAGTAGAGAACGAATTTCCGATGCAATACCTCGACCAAGGCCACCAAACTCGAAGGCCAAGGTCATCTGCAGGACAGGTTATTCATTAGAAACCTAATGTTTTCTGTGCGTAATTTTATAACTGCTGTAATTGACTTGCAGAGGACGAAAGGGAAAAGGCAAAAGCAGAGAAAATAAGATGCTTGCTCAATTCTACTAGTGTGGATTTGAAGGAGCTCCAGTCACTCAGTTATTCAGGCTTGCCGTTTTCTGTCAGAGGAACATCCTGGAAGCTGTTGGCGGTGAGCTAACTATGGCTTATACTATGGTACTTTTATGTGACTTATTGGATAATTTTGTAGGGCTACTTGCCAGCTAATGTTGAGCGACGAACGCAAGTTTTGGAGAGGAAGCGGGAAGAGTACTGGAACTGCGTGGACCAGTACTACGATTCCAGACTTGATGATTCCCACAGGGACACCTTCAGGCAGGTAAGCATTGCTGGAACGAACTTTTCCCTGTTTTACCAATACCATATACACTCGAACTAATTCTGTTTCTCTGAATAAGCAGATCCATATTGACATCCCTCGAATGTGCCCTTCAATTGCACTCTTCCAACAGACGGTGGTCCAAGAAATGTTCGAAAGAATTTTATTCATATGGGCGATTCGTCACCCGGCTTCAGGCTATGTCCAGGGAATGAATGACTTGGTCACTCCGTTCTTCGTTGTCTTCCTTGAGCAGGTCCTTGCATCCGGTAAAAAAAAACATTTCCAATTGCGAATCCTATTTTTTTTTTAATTTTTGTCATTTTCCAGACATAGAAGTAGAAACATTTGAAGTTAACTCCTTGGGGCACAACCAACGAAATAATATTGAAGCTGACGCTTATTGGTGCATGTCAAAATTCTTGGACAGTATTCAGGTGAACTATATTTTTGCACAAACCGGGATTCAAGAGAAAGTAAAAAAGCTGAAGGAGTTAATCGAACGAATTGATGGTAAGCAGAATAAAGGGTTTTGATTACAACTCACAAGTGCTAACATGAAATATAATATTTCAGCCTCACTTCATCTCCACCTTCAGACACATGAGATTGACTATTTGCAGTTCTCATTCCGTTGGATGAACAATCTGTTGATGCGAGAACTGCCTTTGCGATGTACCATCCGTTTGTGGGACACATATTTGGCAGAGCCAGATGGTTGCGGCTCAGTTTTGCTTTATGTTTGTGCCGCATTCCTTCGTCATTGGCGAAAGGAATTGATGCAACAAAATGATTTCCAGGTATACAATTAATCTCAGTATATTTCTCTGAAACTATAAAAATGAAAAATTACAGGGCCTGATGCTTCTTCTGCAAAATCTTCCAACGCACAACTGGGACAGTTCGGATATCGGTGTGATCGTCGCCGAAGCCTTCAGGCTCAAGTACACTTTCGACAGTGCACCAAAACATTTGGGGAGTAGTTGATTATGGTGCCATTACTCTAACAAAATGAGTGCCCAAACTCATTCTTTTTATAATCCCAAATCAACGTTAAATTGAATTCAATCAGGAGTATATGTAAATTATAATAATCAGTGATTGAAAAGGTAAGAGGAAATAATAATCGTGTAACAGATTCAAAGTTTTTAGATTTAAAAGTATTCTCGAGTGGTTTTAGTTTCCAAAGAATCCACAAATATTTTACATAATTTGGTGAAAGTAAAAAAAAATCAGCAATGTGATCCGTCGAAAATAATAAAAATTGATTGATTCTTATTACTTTCCAAGGCCGTTTGTTCGTTTTGAAATATAATTTTATTCAGAAAGCATTTTAGCATTTTCTACAGGCAGAGATTTTTGTAACAAGGAGTTGTCCTTTGAGTACGTGGTCAGAGGTCAGACTCAGGGACAACATGACAAACATTCTCCTACAATACTTGCCTATGACATTAATAATTGACATTGATTTATTAACAGTGTTCTATCCATTGTAGATGAAGCAGAGGCGCACAGTCTAATAGTCAATTTACTACTCGTTTTTAAGCATATGGAACACTTTCAAGAGATTGTGATCCTGTTTCCCCTATTACCTGACCATTTTAAGAATTAATTAGCAACATTAACTTCTAAGCAATTTACCAATAGCACATCAAAATACTGTGCAGTTAATATAAGTCCCCAAGGAAGAGGCTTTTCAAGTTTCTAAAGTCAAATAGTCGATGAGAAAGAGCCATTTTACATTTTCAAAGATTAGATTTTTTTCATCTAATTAAATCCTAATTAAAATAACGAGCATTGCCAGTCACCCCCAGTTAGAACGACATCAGCCCATCACCCACGCTCTTAAAAAAGATTCCCAATCGAACACCTTAGAAGTGAAAGTAGATTTGAACGCTTAGGAGATAAAGATTATAGACAATGATGGCGACAGCGGAGAAGCAAATGTCAAGCGAATGACAAGATGGCGACAGATAGTGCGAATTCCGAGCGTGTGAAATGTGTCTTTTGTATTGATGTGTTTAAGTTGCGTGTCTGTGTCGCTTGTCATCTCTCACATTTTGTGAAATGAAGAAAGTACGAGAGGAAAGTGAAAGTTGAAGAGAAAGTGAGCACGGAACTTTTAGATTATGAAGCGATAAATGGAGAAAAGTTTTTTTTTTAGTTTGAAGCATATGTGTTGATGTAAAGTCGTGTGTCGAAGAAGTGTTTTTTGAAGCAAACGTTTTTGTAGGTGGCGTTGATTGCCAATGCCAGAAAGGGAGTGATGCAGCCATTTCTCACTTCCTTTCTCATTGGTTCTAAGCCTTTGCAAAGCAGTAAAAGTAGTGGATTTGATAATGTTTAATAAGAGTGAGAATGGCGTCTGATTCAGTCGCCCACTGGAAAGGCCGACATTATCCCAAACGAGCACCAAAGAGTCTCTGAAATTACTTCAATTTAGTAATTTTTAACAATCTTAGCCCAGTTAATGGTAATTTGTATCACAAACAACATCAACAATTCCTCGCAAGGTCAACAATTTAGTTTTTGCTAGAGTTACTACTACAAAGTCCGGTCGATGAGAGTTGCAAATGGGGTTATACCCGCCATAAAATACCCGTCATCGCCACATCCATAGATTAATGCAAACCGCACATGGCAATTACTATAACAGAAATTCTTCACATTAAGCAGACATTGAAGCGAACTGTCTAAGACTCTAAATCTAATACAAACAACCAGCAAGAACTTAACTTTAGAGTTTGACAGAATCTAGCTGCCACTACTAAGTCTAAACTTTGATTGCATTAATACACAAATAAGTGTTTTGCCTAGCTCCCTAGGTTTTGCACAATGATAATACCACTACTGAATATGGTACTGCTAAAAACACTTTCCATTTGAAGCCTTTCCTTTTGAGGCAGTTATATACATATAATTAAAATAGCTTTTAGTCTAATTGCCTTTATTTTTAAAATTGACCGAATAGTAATAATATACTGGATTGGACATCCAGGAGTTGGCTTCCTTTTAGTATGTACCAAATATTGGATCCCCAAGGTACTTTAACAAATAATCCAGAGTGCTCTTCAATTTTAACTCTTCTCCAAATGGTCCCGATGTTAATCTTGTAAGTGTAGGTTATTTATGTGTCATATAAATGATCCCAAGTTGATTTTCGTCTTCCCGATATTTTCCTTTTGATGTCAACACGGTGTGATGATGAAGTGATGGTATTTTTTGTTTTAATCCCTAAATGCCTCTTGTTCTCGGATAATTAATTCAACCTAATCTACAGAAAGCTATGCTATATTTCTGAATTAATATATTTACACATGTTCCAAGAACATGAACTTGAAGCTAAGGGAAGGATGCTGGGTTCTAAGTCCTAATAATAATAATTATCCACTTGGTATTTACTAGATAGCCTTCCAAGTGACCCTGTCACTCTGATCTGTCTGCATTAGCTATTGTCAATGTCATCTCAAGTGCTTTGTGTGCTTCTGGAAGAGTCACACAAGTTTTCCTCCAGAGGCGTAAGGGCGAGAGTCTCCTAGAATTCTGCTTAAGTATGGAATGTCGACCAAATTCTAACTTTCGTGCGCGCTGTTCAATGGAGGGCTCTCGTCCTTGACGCCTACGTCGTGCCCCTTTGGCTCAACGCTAAATTAAAAGTTGGTTTCCATGTTTGACAGCAGTGTAATGAGATTAGGCCACGGAGGACAACTATAAATCTAACTTGACTAGAATTCAATATGGAATCCCTCTACCCACGCTATCCACATTTGAAGCACTCTCAATCAATTAGTGAAAGTACTCTACAACACTATGAGCTCAAGCGGTATCTCTTTCGTGTATAATACTGTACACTAACATGCTCCAGTTTCCCAGATCTACAATTTGCAATCTTATTCACACGTTAAATGCAAGCTCAACTTTCATTCTCAGGGAATGGGAAGGAAGCGAGTACGTGGAAGTACTGCGCTTTTGGGTTCAGGTGAATTCTGTACAAATGGACTGCTGGGATGCTCAAGAATTGGGAGGGCTGTACAGGAAGGTTTGATTATTCTTTGTAGTAGTTACAGGACTTCGGTGTGTTATTCAGTGTTCGTACGTAGATGTGACCTGAGGTCACTCTTCCTCTTCATCATTTTTGTAGTTGACATAGCGAACCGACGACTTGTCGCCTAGGATGAGATTTCGCTGTT
Source organism: Pseudachorutes palmiensis (assembly GCA_009869845.1). Lineage (NCBI taxonomy): Eukaryota > Metazoa > Arthropoda > Collembola > Poduromorpha > Neanuridae > Pseudachorutes > Pseudachorutes palmiensis. The sequence goes on along the minus strand of VNWY01000031.1, from coordinate 50,121 downwards.
CTTCCTTCGTAGGTGGAGCTCGAATCATGAAGAGGAGCGGGGCATAGGCGAAATTAATCAAAGCTACGCCAACCAACATCCATTCGAATCCAATTGTTTGAACAAGAGTTCCACTCATAGCAGGTCCTGCAAATACGATAAGTGACATTTGAGTGAAATTACTTCCAGGACAAGTGCTTCGCTAATCACTCAGCACATCATATTCTATAGAATAATTCTGAAATTACTCTCCAACTAATCTGAGAAACAAAACACTTGAGTGAGCTGGGATTCAGGGCTAGAGCCACTCAATTCGAGGCTCGAACATGAGTGGTTTATGTCTTGTTAAATGAAGCGAAATGACATGTTTGATATCGCGCACCGCCCTCCGCTGGGGCTGCCTTGAGCTTTCTCTCTTCTCCTTCACACTCTGTATCATTATCAACTTATTCCACTCGGATGAACTTTCCCCCAACAGCAAGCGGTCGAAAATGAGTGATTATAGAGACTTCCAAAGATAGATTTTAACGAGGTTCTTACCAATTGCAAATCCAAGGCAGAAGGCTACATCTCCGATAGCGTACACGGATCCGTAAACTGCTGCATGCCGAATGTCCACAAGATACCCGAGTTCTGGCATCATTGAACTGTCCACCATCCCAATAGCAAATCCAAGTCCCGCATTTGGTGCAATCAAATGAGTTAAATTGGTTGCTAACGGAATCTGGAACGGAGAAATTGCCCGCATGACATTCTGAAGAAGGGAAAGGGAAAGAGGGTTTTATGCTCCCACTAAACCACTTACACACATTAGACAAATCCCGATAACAATGAGTCCGATCATCGCTGCAAGCCATCTGCAAACATTGGGGGAAACATTTTAGGTTTTAGTCTGAAATGGAAAGAGAGCTCAAGTATTTAACCGTCCAATGCGATGACCCAGTGGGCCGAAAAGATTTGTGCCAATCAAATAGGAAATGGAGGCAGGGAGGAAAGCGACGCCACGCTCCCATTTCGGTGAATTCATCGTGTCCATCATCCAAATGGGAAGAGAAGGTTCGAGCATAGCAATTCCCAAGTTGGCAAATGTGATGGCCCCTGTGAAAACAATGGGATGTGTTTCCATCAATTCGCAATGATGATGTGACTTTTAGCATTATGGTTTTTATGCCTGCAGTGACAATGATGTAGGGATCTAGGAGCAGGGCCTTGAGTGAAGGTGCGTCTGCCTCTTGTCGAACGACACCAGGCTGCAGAACGAGGAGCTGGAGTACTATAGATACGAGTTATTCAGATTTGGGTCAACGACGTCAGCACAAGCTTAAAAGTCTCAAGTACTCATTAAGGATTCCAAGTACTTACACCCATCACCAAGGGCCAAGCAGGCTAGGACCAGGAACGGAGCTGTTTTCCCAACAAATTGATACATGACACCCCCAAAGGGAGGGCCTATCAAAACACCAAGTGCCAACCCACCAAGGGCAATTCCCATGGCGTTCCCGCGCTCTTTGTCGTTTGGATAGCGTTCTGCCAACATTCCCATCCCTGAAGAAAACAATGGAAATGAAACTTTCACTTCCGGCTGAAAATACTACGAGAATGGTACCTGATACACTCGAACAAGAAGAGCCAATGCCTTGCAGCGCACGCGCCAAGAATAGGACGCCATAGGATCGGCCAAATGCAAAAACTATGGGGGAAAACGGTTGTCGGAAATATGAGATAAACAATGCTGATTATAACTTACTGACGGTGGATAAAAACATGATGATGAATCCAACGAACATCGGGATGCTGTAGCCAATCCTGAGGAAATTGCAATTTGTGAATATTGCAATTTATATTTTGCCATTAATATCAGTTTCGTCGTACCTGTTGGTAATTGGGCCTATAAATGGATTCGTAAAGAGTTGTACAAAGGCCTTTGACGCAAACATGACTCCTACTTCTACATTTTCTTGCAGTAGCTCCTCGTGCTTGCTGAGGTGGTGTTTTGGAACCACGTGTGTTACATTGCCTGGACGGAATGGTTAATTGTCAAGTTTTAAAATAATTTGTTTCTGGAATGGTGGACTATACTCAAAATCGGTGAGTCTGAAGAGTAGATGGGCGAAGATGTAGTGGTGGTAGTGGTCACTGGGTCATCCCTGTCAGAATATGTCAGCCCTTCGTCGCGGTGACGGATGTTGTACAGAAACTCCGGAATAATCGGTACTAGAAAGAATAAAAAAATCAATTTTTAACTTCATCCAACACCACTGCGGCCCATCACTCATGTCAAACGGCAAAGAGACAAGGTAAAGGTCTCCCTTTTGTTGCAGAAAGTTGGAACAGTGAGGGATGAAGGAATGATTAAGGCTTCAAAAGAAAGTGGAGAAAGTCACAAGCGGAACTTCCACATTAACTGCCTCTCATAAAATCTTTATGAAGTGCGCAAAACTTCTCATAAGTTCATAAGCACCACTGCCTAAGCTCCATATATTTTTCTTATAAACTTTCCAAGAATTAACTACTTTTGTACATCATGTAATTTGCCATAAAAGTAAAACGATGCGTAAGGCGTTTATATTCATATAGTTGTCGAGTGAAATGTTTAATGACTTTTATTTGAGTCATCAAGCCCATTGTCCCTTGTCACGGTAAGACTGAACGAACGATTGCATGAAATTTTATGGCTGTGAGTCTGAGATAAAGAGGATTTGAGGTGAAATCTCTAAACTGTAATAACAGAGATCCTGTGCCCTTGGTCTTTTCCCAGTATATATTAAAAAAGGGGAAGGGAGGCCTTTATGAAATGAAAGTATGGATGGAATTAGCTTCGATAGGATTAACGAGAGAGGATGATGAGAAGACGACGCGGCATGGTGAAAGGAGGAAGTGAAAGAAGTCGATGAAAGTCCTGGTTTCATCAGAAGACGCAAGGATCTGGGAATGTGATTTTGGCTAGAGAAGGAGCGGAACTGGGCCTGGTGAAAGTGAAGAATGGGAAAGGACTGGAGGGGATAGAAAGGATCTGGATCCTCCCCACTTTAAAACTTCAACTCTTACTTTCTCTTACTTTCTCTCTCTTAAGTCCTTGGGAGTCTGCAACAACAACAGGGACGTCCATCCGTCTTATATGAATATCAAAAGAGATTCACGTCTCTTCAGCCAATCAGGTAAGAGTATCATTTCCAGCAGCTCTTCGCAGCTGTAGAACGTAAATGTGTCGACCATCGACCATGTCCTTGGCCCATCATCCATCTCTCAGCCCAATCTCTCCAGCCACTGTTTCTCTTATAACCTCCTCCCTTTCCATTCTCCAGTTCAATTCTCTTCGGTTACTTTCATTTCATGGGCTTTTCCCTCCTAATCGAATTCAGCACACTACAATAAATTTTATTGATTCACCATTCCCTGTTAGAGATCCTGGTCTCTCTCCAATTTCACCCTAGCCTTCACATGCACTGCTAACATTACCACTGAAAACAAAACCAACTGCTGACTTGAGGGAATATGGCTAATGATATCACTCACTGCTAAAAACTGTAATTGACCTGTAACCAGCATGAGCTATTAATTGACCCGGCATGGCACCCATTAAGCTCACTCCTCAAATAGTCAAGAGAGGTTAAGAGAGATGGGTTAGAGGGAACGCTAAGTGAGGGCTTTGATCTTTTGTCTGTTAATGAAAGCTGGAGAAAGAGAGAAGGGTGACATACCGACAGTCGTGAGAAGCATATTGTCCAGGAGGAGTGCGATGGCGACGATAATGAGTACAAGTTTATTGGACTCCCGGCAACCTGCAAACCAGGCGGCACATGGCCACCGAGACACGACGTCCGCCACGGCTGTCATCGTGCCCAGTTTTACTCAATTATGATAGGGGTGCTGATGGTGATGCTGGTCGGTCACCCAACCGATTGAAGCAACGCCACTCCAAGCCTCGTCGTCTTCCTAAAACCAACAATCCAAAGTAAACAGAAATTAAGAGAAAAGGAACACCTCCTTTCACTTCAGAAAATTGTAAAAAGGAAATCCGCATTTCCCGTAAATAACGTAAATAACGGCTGCCCTCTTGGGTTTGCGTCGAATATAAATTATTCCTGAAACGGGCGTATAAATATTCCTCCAATGTGGACCATTTCCCTGTACTAGGTAAGATAGGAATTGTTCTATGACACAACTGCACTTTCACTAGACTGAAAGTGTACAGCACTAAAATCCATTTTAATGGAAAGGAAACGAGCAAACTTGCCCAGCAAACACCAAGCACTTTAACATCCGCCATTTTCCTCAAGTGAGATCTTAATGCTGTGTTATTCTAACTGCTCTTGTGTTCAAGTACTTTTGCAATTGAGCAATAGAAGCATTAAAAGAATAAATAAAACCACTAAAAGGGAATTTTTACAAAATTTGGATTTCCATTAGCAATAAATGTTAAGTGAAAGAATTTCTCTGAAGTCCACCTTTTTCTGGCACAAACTGAGCTTTCTCTTCAATGGAAATCCGTGTTTTAGGGTTTTTTCATGATTAACCAATTACAGGAGCATGAAATCCTATTTTTAGAGGATTCATTCATAATAATTTACAATTCATTGGAAAAGAAGTATGACGGTGTTTGTGTATAAAGATAAGATAAAATGTATAATGATGAATGACAACGCCCGAATAATTGAACAAAGCGAATTGGGATTGGATGGACAAGAAGCTTATACTTTCGTCCTTGATTAAAGGTTTTTGAACTGATTATTAAGATATAAGAACCTTAGGGAATATAAGCCACGAGGAAAGAACGGGAAGCGTAGTTTGATAATGATAGCGATGAGAAAATTCCTAGGATTTTCGGTTGAGCGGACATGAAGAAAGCGGGGAATGATTTCCCTCTGGAGCTTTGTCAGAAGAGCTAAAAATTAGGACTTTTGGTCCAGTCGAGTTCAATGGAAAGAAGAATTACGATAGATTAATCCAACAAGAGTTCAATTATATAATGATCAAAAGCGTCCTTTACTTGTGCTTCGTACCTTTGTACCGCAACTATGATTAGACTCTTTGGAATCAACAAGAAACCGATCTTTACTTCAAAATGACGTTCATTATCAATCATTGAATAAAAAGTGTATCTTTCCCTATGAGACTGTCTCTGTCAGAGCTGCAGGGATCAAGTATGTAGTAAAACTTTGATTCGATGAGCATGTCGTTACCTTGGTAACTAAAGTTTTAATTGTGCCCAGTCTCCACTTTCTCGACATGACCCTCACGTACAAATGCCTGATGGAAGAGACTAATCACTGAGGCATCATCCCCTCATTGAGTCTCTGTCCCTGAAAGTAGGATTTGTCCAAATGTTTCTTCAGTTGAAAATCACGTAGCAAATGCGTCACAGTTAACACACAATTCCAGAAAGTAATGATGATCCATATGCTTTAGAGCATGGAAGTAAAACAAACAATTCGGTCAGTCCTTCAAAGCTTTCTTCTTTTCCCAGTAGGAAACCCTCCTGTTTATTTTATTTTCTAATTTTTAAATGGAATAGTCTAATAAAGCTGATTTGAACACTTGCATTAGAGTACAAACTTTCTCCATTGCATTATGACTTATGCGTTATTCTGAATAATAGTAGACTTGATTTGGAATATTGACATACGCATCCATAGCGTAAACTTCAGAAGAATTTCAGAGTAGAACTAAACTACATTTTACTGAATGGAATAGAAAATGGCTTTCTCTGATTTTCCTGGATTTACCAACGACCCCCGTATTCGATTTTTATCATTTATGTTTCATACTTTATTAAATACCCTTTGCTCTTTTCTCGTCCGAATTCTATTTGCTTATGAGCAGAGGCACATTTGACGTCCGCAGGCTCTTGAGTCACAGGAGAAAGTTCTTTCGTGTGGGTTGTTCAGTCTAGAAGAAAAAGGGATGCTTTTCTTACCTCGAAGCACTTTCACCTCTTCCTTCAATTCTACTTCCATTAAGTTTCAATCTATCTTAAAAATGAGTATTACAAAAAGAATCAGAAACAAAAGCGCTATCGGAGGATCCTTCCCTATAAAGCCTTCACTTCCTCCTCTATCGTTGGCGTTCACTTTAATTTGCGGAAGGGAAGGCACTGGACTCTGTCCTATTGAGACTGGCCAGGCGTACAGGCTCACTGGCATAGTATCCTGAGTGAGTGGTTACGCTCTACGTCCTGGATATTGTCTCGAATAAAAATCATATGGATTTGACGGCGGAATTAAGGATACGGTTCAGTGAGATTGGGCTCAAGCGTAATGTACTTTCTTTTTGGAGAAAGCAGCAGAAAACTGTACTCGACGTGGAGGGGAAGGAGGCGGCGGTGTGTGGCTCAAGGCACGGGGAGATGCTGAAGAAGCAATCAGAAGAACAATCTGGATGGAAAGTCAATAAAAATAGAGAGAAAGTCTTTGGCCAATTCTGGGTCAGGATTCTGAATTTGAGTAATTGGAGCACTTAAATGGGCTCTCATCTAATATACCTTCTAATTTATGAGTCGCTAGTGGCCTTAATTTGACATTCAAATGTATAGAGACGAATCTCAACTAATAACTAAATCATGCACCAGATACTCTTTTCCTTGTTATTATTTTTTGACTAATTTGAAACATGCGTCATTGCAAAATAACAAAGAGCGACTTTGAGCTTTGGTTTTACTTCGTAGCAGGTTTTAATTGACCTAGATTTATTCTTCGACATTAGATCTCTAAGACCTTTATACCTCCTGCGGCTTATTACTTTGTATAGACAGTGACTTGTTATCGTGTTGCTTATAAATTAAACCCCACGGCTTTTTCAAACGAACACACAAAGAATGTGCGTTTGTGTGGAGGAAATGTTCCAGATCATCTGCCTCTGTGCATACAACCTTATCAAAAACCAATCCATGGCTTCACTGAACAAACGAATGAGTTTTCGCCTTTTGATGTAATAAAAGAACTTTACACTTGCAGAGCTGGATTCCTGATTTATGTGAAGTTATGAGCTATGAGGAATTGCATTGAGCATTGAGATGTGAATTTGAAGAAATGATTGTGATTTTATGTGTGGGAATCTGTACTGCTCCATATGTCAAACAACGAACACGTGAGACTTTGCTACTTTCCAACTCTCCGAGAAAGAAGGAGATAAATCAAAATCCAATTTCTCTTTCTGCGTAGAATTACTCTGTGACTCTTGGAGAAAGGTAGGGAAGAGACATGGCATTGTTCGGTTCAATTGACTATATGGATTTACATATATATCCCGTTTCCTCTTATTTCAGTTCGATTACGTTCCCCATCTCCACTCTTCTTTGCACAAATGGAAATTTTCTTTATCTCAGGGGGTGAAAATCATGCGGAAAATTTTTACATCTTTTCTTTCACTTTATCCACTGGACCAAATGGAGTAGGGTTGGCCTTTTAGTCCTAATGATCGCAAATGATCGCAAATGATCGCAAGGTCCTCAATGAAATCTGATCTGCATTGAAATCCTAGACGTTATCTTATTTGTATTATTGGATCATGTTGCACGGCACTTATTTGCTTTCCTCCAGAGAAAGTTGTATTCCTATTTCACTTATTGGTCTTAATAGATGTGGAAACAACAGGTGCTCCTAATACAATTCAGAGAACCTCATTAATCTCAGAGCGTAATTGAGCCTGAGAATCCCTTTCTCCCAAGATCAACACACCATAAAGCCTTTTATTTAGCAAGTATCCACTTCTCTGTGGAGGTTTCAAATTCCTCCACTACCGCATTCGCCCTAACAGTATAATAATATATATAATAGAATAAATTTTAAGCTTTCCTAATAGATTTTGGAATTTGAAAGGCTTTTATCCTAGAGAGATCATTATCATGATCTTCACATCCCACACTCTCCTAAAGCCTGACACTTTTACTCCCATCATGCAGTGCTATATACAATTCAGAAGAAGCTCTTTTGAAAACAGGAGGACGAAGGGAGGCCGTATAAGTTGTTCTTTGGAAGAAGAAAACTTTCTCTTTCACTGCTTTCTTTTCTCTCCACTAATCTCTCTCCACGTCTTCCTTTCAATTAATTCTCACTCAATTTAGATTCAAAGATCGTTTTGTCCTAATTATTTAAGGTCACCCAAGCATAAATTCCTTCAGATGAAAATAATAGATAACGGGACAGTTTGAAAACCTCAGAGTTTAATATCCTTATTTAAAAGCTACTGTTGAATTACGCATGAAATTAAGCCCAAGGGACGAGTAGTGGCGTAAGCATGGAGCATCAATCACAATGTAAAAATACTTTGAAATCTCCTCACCCTGAATGATGAGATGTTGTCCATGTGTTCTTATTTTCCAGATGGAAAGTTAAAATAAAGAGGATTGACTCTCTTTATTTGAACTCTTGATTCCAGTCCTCTGGGCATTCGTCCATTTATCTGTACATAATAATCATCTGAGGTTAGAATGAGATTGAAATTCCATGTTCATAATCTAAAATGAGTTTGTCCTGAATTGGTTGTAAGATGTGTTTTGTACTGACCTGACGGAGTCTCTTCCCCGTGGGATTGGTGTGAGGGGTAAGAGTGCCGTGGATGGACTGAATCCCACTTGAGACAAGTGCTGGGAATAAATGCTTTCAATCTGACCAGAAGAAGACGAAGGAGCGGAGTTGACTAAAGGGGAAGAATTAGAATCGGGGGAAAGGAGAAGTGCGGATTGGAGTGATGATAGTCGAGTCAAGCGGTGCGGTTGTTCAGGAGAAAGCACTTTCTCCCAGAAGAGAGAGAGAGAAAGGTAAAAGAAGGGCTTGACGTGCGCCGTATGTATTGGAAATATAAAGTAAAAAGTACCTTTTAGGAAGACGAAGAAGAAACTTTCTCCATAGACTGAATGGGGAAAAGTCGTGGGAAGAGGATGAGATGGGAAGTGATAGGACAGAGTCCATGAGCTCAGAGATAGGAGCTCATTCCTTCCTCACTGCCGGTAGACGGAAGTTACATGAGGCCAAGGCTGGAGAATGAACCACTATAACATTCCCATTCACTTCATCTGTCTTCTGACTCTATAAAATAAAAGGAAAAGAAACGCCTTTTGGTGGTAATGATCCTGCTACAGCTACAACTCCCTTTTCACTACTACCCAGGCCCACTTGTTGATTGATCTCTCTCCAGAAAATGATACTTACAAACTTTCTCCTTTCCTCTCTCGACTTCCAAAGCTTCCGATGATGATGAGACTCAAAATGAGAAAGCAGTATAGACTGGCGGAAGAATCTTATCCGCTCAAGCCGCTGTAAACAATTTAGTCTTGTTATTACCATGATGGACTTTCTCATCGAAGGAGCCATAAAATATGACCACCTGCTTCAACAAAGGGAAGGTTACAAGGTGTCTCTTCCTACTCTATACATGATAAGATTCCAACCATTTAGTGTATGATAATATTTTACCATAGAGGAAGCTAAGTAATAATAAGAGCCAGAATAGCATATCGCTTCACTAAACAAGCTGAATCAGCACAAAAAGAACCATAGCTAAAATAACTGACAGTTTCCCAATCCCAGAGGAATTACGCATCATCATCATCTGCAAAAGCAACATTATCATCTCAGGACTTTCCCAATAATTGAGTGTATAAACGCTTCTGATTCAAAATGCTTAGCTGCATTGTCAACAAAATGATGCTTATTGGATCTGTGATAAGTGCTTTTGAGCAAGTGCAATGAGTCGTGGAATGAGCTCCCCAAGTTCTGAATTGAAATTATTCTTTGGCTCCATCATTAGCGTGTGTGTTGGTGCTTTCTCTAGGGGAGGAGGAAGGATGTAAGGGGATGATGAGGACAAAAGGGATGAAGAATTGTAGAAATTCAATAGGAATTTCACCACCGGGTGAAAACTCCTTGACTCATCCCATCCCAAACTGACACCTCAATATGGTTTTCTGTCGAAAACATTCTCCAGTCTTCAGTCATGCAAAAGGAACTTCACTTTGATGTTGACTAATTGAATTCGCTCTTCCTTCCTCTCACTCTCAACATGATCAAACACGGGGAAAAATCCATCTCAACATCTTTCTTTTTAGACGTTTCTTTTGTCTCCAACTTTCTCTAGATGGGAGGGCACATCCTTCCCACGCAACTGGATTGGATCTAATACTAAAATCAGATCCAGTCTCAACTCATCACGGCCCTTCATGTTCACGATAATCAATGGATATTAATTTATTACAGAAGTTGACACTGCTCCTTACCCCGTCCATTTCTTTGGAAAGAGTATTATGACTATTCCAACTTTTGTGTGTCTCACTTCTACTGGCTGACATCCAATACATTAGAAACGCACGAGTTAGAAAATCCACATCCGTCTAGTGAGAAGCTTCAGTTCTCAACCGCATTACCCGTCAATCCTGAAGAGAGTGGAAATTCCAATTCAAACTGACAAGTCTGTCCATTTGATTCAAGAAATGATTTAGTACAATGATAAATGAAAGACTGATCGGCGGGTCTGGATTTCTCAAGAAAGGAAGAAAGTCGTACATCACTTTGAAATGGACTTGCGGCGACCGCCACCACTTCTTTAATCACGTAAAGTGCGAACCATTCCTGAGTATTTACATTCAAAGGACTTTGAAAAGTAATCATTCTCTGAGGCTCGCCAAAAGGAATTATCCGACCAATCTCCGCTTCAGGCTCGAGCTCAATAAATTCAATAAACCACCAAGGGATGGATGACGCTGGCTTGATTTCCGGCTCGCTTCCAAATGGAATTACTCCAAACAAAAGGATATCACCCTGTTGGTTTAGAGACGATAGACAAAAAGTAGAGACATCAAAGACGACGGCAAAGGATGAAGGGATGAGGATCTTGACGAGTGGCTCTCGGGTTAAGATTCTGGGCACAGATCAGCAGGAACTCAAAGGAATGTCAAGTCCGCTGACTTATTTCTTGAGAAAGGAAAAAATAAAATCATCCACTTTCTCTTACTTTCTCTTTAGACCAGGCACAGACTGACCAAGTATTACCATGACCATTGCGAAAACCTCCTTTCTCATGTAGAATTATTCTCTGGCCGTGTGTGCAAGTGAGAAATGTCCCCTAGTAATGAGTTATTGCATAAACTGCTTATTAATAAGAAAGTCAGACGAGCATGTTTGGAATAGGTAATAAATCCAAAGCGTCGTGTCTTTAATAGTAAACTTCGCATGAATGTGAGACGACAACGTCATCACCTCTGATCCAAGATGGTTGGACTTTCTCCATTTTGGTGAACTACTGCGTAATTGGAATTTTAATGTGCTCAAGCAGGAGAGTGAGTGGGTTGGTCTGGGAAGACAGAAGCTTCAATGGGTGGCGGTAGGGCTGCTATTCTTTAGAACTTTCTACCATCCACATTCCATGATAAAAATACCAATTGGATCATAAGTTGGGAAGAGGAGAAGTGGGAGAAATGTCTGTGAAAGGAATAAAAGGAGTGAAGACAGGAGCTGGAAAAATTTAATTTAGGGTTGAATGGAGTGAAGATGCATTAGAAAATAAGTTCGGAATGAGGACAATATTCTCTCTCCTCTGAAACCATTTACAATGTGAAAATGAAATGCCAAACATATCTGAAATTACTCTGGAACGAACAATGGGCACTCGGAAAGTAGATCCATGGGGAAAGGAGTGAAAACACTTTTCCTGCTGAGAAAATGAAGATCCTTCAAAATAACATGACAGCTCAGCCTTTCCCCATAGATCTGAAAGTCAAACTGGAGGCCGCAGAGGAGAAAGCAGGATTTACATCAAACGCTCATTCCAGAACTCTCGCCCTCTCATTGCCACCACCTAAACCATGGCAAACATTTCTAGAATTCAGAGAAACCTTACCAGTCTCGTGTATTTGAAATTAACACCGAACAAATATTATTTTTTTTTCAGTTTCAATCATTGGTTTAAAGGTGTAATGTTTGGTTGAGTTTTTAAATCCCGGAAAGTCATAAGTCTTGGGTTTACGTTTTCTTGCCTCGTCCAAGTCCGAGTCTCTTCATCTTTGCCCTTGTTGCTCCATCCTCACTGCCATTTTCCTCCTGCAAGTCGTAGAGTTTGCGCTTCATCGTTTTTCCTAACCCTGACAACCCAATGGGGGTAGGTCGCATACTGGAAAGCTGAGGGTTGGGTATGAGGGAACCAGGGATCATCTCATCGTCGTCTTGATCTTCATCTTCATCCACAATGGACATTGAGATTGGGGCTGAAATTGTTCGCTGTCCTGGATTCGACCGTTTCGATTGTGACAGAGGGCGTGGAAGAGGTGGCGTGTCCGGAATTATCGAAACAGAATCGTCTTCATACACGGTGATTTCAATGTCCTCGCTGCCTTTGGATCGGTCTTCAGAGTTGAATTTGGGTTTTGAAGTCACACGCGAGGCTGGGTAGCCTTCAGAGGAACGCTGCATATTCTCAGCTCTTGCACTGAGAACCGGAGTTTGTTTCGAAATTGGTTTTGATCCAGTTGCATATGGGGATTTGGCTGTAGTAGTAGACGCTGGGATATTGGCACCAGGAGACTTTGCAATCGGACGAGGTGACATTGCTGAAGATCCAGGAACAACTGCCGCGACTGCCGCGATCGTCCGCGGAAGTGGAGGTGTCGTCGAAAAGAGGTGGACCTTATCAGGCGACTTTTGAGTCTTTGACAATGGTACTGGCTTCTTGCGAAAAGTAATTTTCTTGGCAGGCTTAGGTTTCTCGGCAATGGAACTACTTGGGGTTGATACTGAAACGGTTCCAATCTTATCAACCCAGTCTGCAACGGCAACTTCTGTGACAGCTGGCGTCGCAACCTGCCAGGCAAAATACAGCTCAAACAATGTCGAAACAATTTAACATTGACTTCCAACTTACAAATTCCTGGAGCGTGACTGAAGGTCGATCAACAAAGGGTTGAAAATTGGGTTCAAAAATGGGTTGAGAAACGGATCGATGAACAACGCGTTGAACAACTTTTTTTGGTTTGGCTGATTCTGTCGGTCCTAATTTGCTGTACATGATTCTGAAATCCCGAGGCGCACTTAATCGAGTGCCTTGCATAAGGTTCACCTGTGACAAAGCCGTACTTCGATTAATAAAAGCTACAATGCAGGATTCTCAGGGCAAGGTGGTATGGTATGTCGAGTGTGTACCTGAGCCTTTTGACACAGTACTATGAGCTGCTGCTCATATTTTTCAATGCTGTAAATCAAGGCCGGGATAGTCTTGGTATCCTTAACGATGCCAAGTTTCGCAGAATTTGCCCGCTTCTTGTCCTTCTTATTCTTATTTGCATTCTTGTCTTCCACACCCACTGCCTCCCGTCGAATTTCCTTGAGAATAGAACAATTTTAGAAAAATGAAAAAAAAGCTATCCTATTTTATAAAAAAAAATTACTTCGATGTGGTGGATCATGGCTTCTGCGCGTATTTTGAAATCTTTGCCAATGGCTTTCACTAACGCTTCAAACCTGCAAACAGAAAAGCTGTAATAACATAAATTAAATCATAAATTTAAACTTACTTCTTCGAGTGAAATCCAACATTGGCCTTTGTGTGGTAACTAACAAAACTCTCCGTAATGTTTGTCATGATGTGGAAAAACTGAACAGCAGTTCGTCGGAGGACGTCTACCCAAGGGCCAATTGGGAATAAGCTTCGGAAAAGGTGTGACAACAATTTCACCAAGAAAATCATCATTGTGCAACAATTTTCTCTCCAAGCTGTAGTTTTCTCTGCACAAAAGACAATAATTGTTATTGACAGCTTTTAATGAATAATTCAACAGACTCACCTTCATCCACATAAATGCAGGTCAATTTTCCGATGACGTCTTTCATCACGAAAAACATGTGCTCTGTGTACAGACCAAATTGGTGAAGCAGGACAGGGCCTGTCTCTTTCGTTACCAGCCACGAGTTATCAGCAGGATTCTTTGGAGCAAAAGAATCCGTTTCCTAAAATAAAGTTAATTTAGGTGTCAATTTAAAGTTGTTTAAAATGACCTAATAACGTACCCCGTCCAAGTCCCTCAACGTGAAAAGAACCTTTTTCGACAATGGAAGAAAGCATTCTGGGACAACATCCCTTTTAGACGCAATGCTAATGAATGGATGGAGAATTGCTTCCACATGGTTCGGTTCCAAGCCTTTCCCATCCGGAAAAATTTCTGACTTTTCTTCAAGAAACTTTGAAAACCAGGTCATAACCTATAAAAAGATAAAAACAATGTAGTAATGGTTAATTGAATACAAATCAAAAGATGTTACCAATTTCAGAGTGTGTCTGTCTTCTGTTGACAAGTTTAATGAGAGAATCCCCAAGATTCTAAACAGATGATTGACGCCTTTCCCCGCCCGGTCGTCACAAACGTATTTCCGTGCGTGCTGCACATGAGCCGTAAATTGCTTGAAGAATTCTTCGAAGCACACACTGTAATAGTCCGTTGAACCCTCAGAAACGTTTACTGTAAAGTAAAGAAAATTAATACATGGAGTCTTGTTCGCCCTGAAATTAACTCCAGTCTCTTTGTAAATGTCTTACTGAAATTCTGTATAGTTTTCAGTCGTTCTGACGGATAAGTCATGAACAAATGATCCAAAATCTCAGCGGTCATTTCCAAACGAAGCTCATCAGCTTCAACGTCATCCGGGTCCAGAACGCTCACATCACTAATCCCCGTGCAGCGAACTTCAGATGAATTATTTGCACGAGTCCACAAAATCCTGTAGAATTATATACAGAATACAAATACGTAAATAACAAACATTCCTTCTTCCTGATGTTTTTTACCGTGCAATTTGTGCAAAATGCATATGTAATATTGCCGGATCCTTGTCCCGTTCCTTCAGTGGCTCGTTGAGCTTCAGAGAAAGTATTTTCTGCCGCAAGATCCCAAGTAAAAACGCATCGAACCGCTTGTCCCCTCGAACCGTCCCAAGTGGATCAACATCGTCTACGCTTTCTTCGGAGCTGCCAAAGAAAAAATTTACCATTAGAACAGTGCCCTTAATTTCAGGGAGTCAGCGGAACATACTCATAGAATTTGTCCAATATGCTGACGAGATGTTCGGTGGCCATAATATGAGTATAGAGAGCTTTCTTTATCGTTGGTTCCTTTGGCTTTGGAGGCAAAAAATCTTTCACTGATCCGCTTGCGCCAGACAATTGCAGCGTCGTATTATTTGCAGCATTATTTTTTTCTTTCTTCAATTTCTTTGGATTTCCTTTTTTCTCTTTCTTTACAGTTGGAGGCTGAAATGAGATCATAGTTCATATCATAGATCATAAGAGTAGATAAGTGTTATACTAATGCGAAGTCGGTAGCCATTTTTTCTTAGGTACCTTGAGACCTCCTTTTAGTTCATTGAACCTGGCAAACAGGGCGCCGATCGATATCCCGCTTTTGGATTCTCCTCCAAGGCACAAGTACTCCACTAGTGCTTCAATCACTTGCATCACTTGGACGATAAATTCAGACTTCATTTGGTAAGACGTTTCCATTCCTAGACCATTTGGGAGTATTTTGGAAGAAAGCTAAATGATAAAAAAATACAATATTAAACACAGTTTCTGTATTGTATTAAGACACATACTCTGTTGATGTCTTCAATTGCAATGCACTTAACACCCTTCATCCATGTTTCAATAAGGCTTGCACATGACATGACACTGGGCGGAGCTTCTTCTCCAAATCCATCAACCGGGTCTCTATAAATCTGACGACTTTTCGTCAGCAGAAACGAAGCACTTTGCAAAAGGTAGCCAAGAGGTTCCTAAAACAGAAACACATTGTTATGCCTCATTTGATTCAACAAATTAATTTCAGCTCATACTTGAAGAACAATTTGCCCATTCGAAAATTCAAGTATTTTATCCAGCCGAATTGACTGATAGCCAGGCGTTGTCATATAGGTCTGCAGCTGGGACTGGACATGACTGCAAAGGAATGGAAGTAGCTCCGGGTTTTGACGGGCGACGTTGTAGAGACCTACAGAAATACTAAGGTGAGTAAAGTTTCGAAATTAAAAGCCAAAGCGTTCTTACCGATATACAAATGTTCTCGGACTTCCGCCTGCTGGGACAAGAATCTTCTCAAGATACTCAAAACTTCGAAACAAATTGACTCATTCTTATTCGATCGGCCCAGAATGTTAGTCTGGGAGTCGCCGAGTTGAGAGGAACAAAAGTTCTGACTGCTGCTGTACTGACTTTTAGGAATGTCTCCAACAATCCGTGAATTTGACAGCAGCAGGATCATGGCCGTCACAGAGATCCGTCGCGCTTCCACAGATCTAAAAATAAACATTAATCAGTGGCAATTCGAGGGTCATAAATTGTAGATGTAAAACTTACTTCCAGATTGTTTTTCGTAAAACCATCACGAGCTCTCCTAACAAATCTGGCGATAGCTGCATTGCCGGAAGCAACGCTTTGAGTACTGGCGTCGCCGTTTCCACTGTCATCAAAGGCAAGTGATGGATCAGTTCTGTAATCCTTCCAATGAATTTCTTCCGGACGAAAGGATTAACGACTTTGCGCAGGCACCGGCTAAGGCATTCTAAAAACGCGAGAAACTTGAGTAATTGCATAAATCATGAAGAACCTAACGCAGAAATGGATATATTTTATAATTCTAACTTACCGATATTCATGACTGAATTCTGGTTCTTGAGAAATTCATTCATGAGACCTGGAAGATAATCATTTTCCTTGGCCACTAGCGATGTGACCAGAAAATCCCCAACCTCGCTGCACTGCTTTTTAACAATTTGGATTTCCTTTGAGCCCTGCTGGTCCACATTTAAAAGTCCAACTCCCAATTCCTTTAGACCATCCAACATAAAGTCCAATTCCGATGTTCTATGAATGTGAAATATGGTGATTAGTACAACTAACATACTAAACCAATTTTGCAACAACTTACTTTGCAAGGAGCAAACGAGTGAAGCAGGAGCTCACTGAATCCTCAGCGACTGTTCCAGCAGAATCATGGTACCACTGAAGGCTTCTGGTCAAATGAATTTCTGCGAACCACTTTTGAATTGTGGTTTTGATTGCATCTATGATCTGAAAAATAAGAAATGGTTTTGATACAAAAAATTAACCAGAGTAAATACTGTGTTTTCACCATTGGCCTGATATAATCGATTCCCGTAAGTCCCAGTGAGACTGAGATCATAAATGGTGAAACGACAAGAGTGTGATTAAACTGAGAAGCTTTGATTCGCTTCATCAGCTCTTTCAGAAGAGGTTCACACTGCCTGGCAAATTGAACAAAATGGTACACTGTAGTTCCCAGTGCCTTCTTCTTATCTGCCAATGCAGAAGTGCCTACAAAAATTAGCAACATTTATAAATAAAAAAAAAATCTCTTTCTAAATCAAGTACTGACCTGACTGTATATTTTGACTACTTCCTGGTTGAAAATTAATGCTGCCAAAGTATTCGTCGAAATAGCCCAGGAGCAAAGAAGGGAAACTTGAAGCAGCTAACAGTAGAAGTTGATAGGCAATTGGTGGTACGCTGGCCGGCTCTAATTTCTGTATACATGTCCCAGCTTTGTCCAAAATCATCTTCACATCATGAGAGTCGATTCCTGGTATTTCTCTACAAATATCAGCAAAATGAAGCCTGTTCCTCTCCTTATTCAAGACAATTTTTACACATTACCTCAATGTGGCGATTAAAGAAGCGCCATTCTGTTGTCCCCAGCGAATTCGGCAGATTGCATTGATCACTTCCTGTTTATACTCTTGTCCATCAACAACGTCGCCGTTGCTTTCAATCTCTCCACGGGTGGCAAGTACAGCAACCATTTTCCCAAATGCTTCTATCCACCTATAGAGTAGAGTTATAAATAAATATCCCAAACAAGTTGTTTTCAGATATCTTCAACTAACCTAATCGGTAAGTTCACTTCATCTTTTTCACTCATATACTCCAAACAATATGACACACTTTTCACCAAGGCTTCACTGGAGAAATGACGTGCCTCCACAATGATGAAGTTCAGCATGTCACACACAGCATCGCTGCTCAGTTGGTACGAATGGATCATTAGCTTCAAAATACTCTGAATGAACTATAAGAAAAAAAATTAAAATCATGATACGAAATCCCAATTCAAAACAATTAAAAAAAATCTTACGGTGCACATCCCAGATACATAAAACAATTCATGGCCATCCTTGTTCAAAAACTCGATTGTTTTTGTAAGGTATGATAACCGTTCTTCTTTGGCTTTAACCAATAGCTCAGCGAAGACATCTCCAGCCTATCATTAGAAAAAGACATAATTAATAATAACATAATAAAAGACGTAATTCCAAACTAATTTATAAAGGAAGGTAATTACCTTAGGTGACTGGGCCTTCAACAGGTCACAAAACTCCGACCACAGCTTCTTCTGACTCATCCTGGGCCCTTGACACTGTCACCAATCCCTACTAATAAGACAAAAATCAAAGACAAATTTAAAGTCAAGTAACCACACGTTACACCCAATACCCCTTGCCCCTTCCCCTTGTGTCAATTATTATTATACTTACCAGACCCAGTGGAGCACTGACAGCAGATACGATAACAGACTTGCTACATTTACTGTAACTGATAAATGGTCCTGACCTTAAAAATTGACCTTAAAAATCTTAAAGAAATAAAAGTAATTTCCTACAAAAAAACCCCGTTCCTCCTGCTGACTGGAAAAATTCTGTTTTATTCTGCAGGCCTTCGGCCCTTCTTTTCCTTTCCTTTCTTCCCCCTTTTGGCGCTCTGTTTGCGCGCCTTCTGCCGCGCCTTCACGCCGCCCCAGTCATCCCCTAGGTCTTGTAAAAATGCTTCAAGCGTTTAGCTTCCTCTCCCAGTTGGAAATAAGCACTGGAAAAGGACTGTAAATCAAATAAGCATTGTCTCAAACAGAAATGAGTTAATGGGGCCATTACATAACCATGCGTCAGCTACCCTCCTCAAATTACAATTTACACTCCATCTCATCCAAGCTCCAATATCTTAAAGTCTAAAATCATCATCTCTTACTAAATTACCCTTAAAGAAAACGCTCACTTTAGCAGTTCCTTTAGCAGTTTTATTTATTTCCTGAATGGTTGTAATGAAGGCGCTGTTTAACGATTGTTCGGAACAGGGCAGGGATGCTACCACCGCCTATGCTTCTCCATCGCCCCCTTTGACGAGGAGGAGTTCGGCCATGTTTCCCATGCGCTTTGAGTTCCTAATTTCTAGAATATTCTAGAAGCTTGGTCTTGGTGTGTCCGTGTTTATGGTGTGTTTGAGTATTGTGGATCTATTTGTCTTCTTCCGGGTGTAGATCGGAAGCAGATTAATGTGATTTGTTATCCTCCATTTTAAGCCATTTTAAGCCACTTGTTGCTCCTGGTGGATTGTTGCGGTGTCTCTCTTAAGGGGTTTTCCTCCCTCCCTCCATCCTCATCCAACACACTCCCAACCCAAAGAAAGCGAGCTGGAAAAGGAGGGAAATTGGTGAAGAAGCAGGCGGAGGAACACACACGGGAAAAGACTTTTTACAAACCACCTAATTACTTCACTCTCCGGGTCACTTGGGTCATCACTCATCACCACCACTCCACCACAGTAACAACGCTCTCGTCTCACTCCTCCTGTCTTCCACCAATAAAGGTATACTTCAATCAACACCCTGTTACAGGACAATAACTAATTATATAACAATTATTACCTAGGAATCTAATCAACTACTCACTCCATCATTCTTCAGACCTCTCACCACTATTTAACACAAAAGGATGAAGACTCGCTCAGGTCTTGATAAGGAGGCTACCGTGTCAAAGGCCAAGGGAAAGGTCACCCCTGCAAAGCCTGAGACTACGAAAAAGGCGAGGGTTGATACCCCAATTGTGAAGGGAAAGCCGAGATCTGGCCGGGTCTGGAAAGGTGACAAAAAACGGTAAGGGCTCTCTACTTGGAACAGGATTGTCGTGTATTATTAACACAATAACCTCAAAGCATCCCTCCCATTGTCGCATTGTCTTTAAATTACCTCTCTACCTTGGGGTTTAACAATGGTTTCGAGATTACTGAACTGCAGTTAACTTGACAGTTAAATTAAAGTTTTATAGAAATTCTATGGCCAAGTTTCACGTTTAGCCGAATTTTGTATAAACTTTTTTTCTGATCAGTTTCTGATTTTGATAGAGTTTTTATACAACATGAAAATGAAGACATGAATGAATGAAAGAATGTTTTTTTTAATTAGAGGAAGTTCGGTAGTTTTGTGTCTTACCTGATTTTAATCATTTTTTGATGTTTTTTTTTTAAATTTTTAGGGCAACGAGCTTGGTTAAATCGAAGGCAAACAAGCCGGGGGCGGTTGGGAGTCTCCAGGTCAGGAACGAGAAGAAAATGGTGAAGGAACTTTCTATCACGTTGGTTGACGCAATGAAGGGTGAGCGAGCTGAGAAGCGGATTCGTAAGCAGGAGAACGATCAGCGGAAATCTGACAATGCAAAGAAGTCCGAGATTGTCCAGGTGGTAAGTGAAGAATGATTAGTGATTGATGAGTCACCGAATAACCCAGAAGAGTAATTTGAATTTGATTTTGTAGATTAAAAACCCTTCGAAATTGAAGAAGATGAAGAAGGCTGCTCTTCGGAAGGTTGAGAAACGGGATACGACTGTCGTGTCCACTCGCAGCACCCGGAGCAGCGGTGGTACAGACGCTGAAGGCTCAATGAAAGCTCAGTGAAAGCTTTGTGTTCCATTATGCATTATAAATAATCATACATTTTATCATGTTAATCTTCTGGTCCATTAAGTAAAAGATAATTGTAAAAACCAACAAATTGATGTGGTAGGAGCTTCGTGATTCTTTTATAATTATTATTTATTCACTACTCATTCAGTTCATGTCAGCAATTTTTTGAATTTCTGTTAACGTTTCGTCTGATTTCCTGTTTTGAGTTCTCTTCGACAGGAATTTGAAGGTTGGCCTTGGAAAATGTGTTTCAAAAATTAGGCTTAAAGCATCTCTGGCTGCCATTTCTTGAGCAATTTCCAC
Source organism: Pseudachorutes palmiensis (assembly GCA_009869845.1). Classification (NCBI taxonomy): domain Eukaryota; kingdom Metazoa; phylum Arthropoda; class Collembola; order Poduromorpha; family Neanuridae; genus Pseudachorutes; species Pseudachorutes palmiensis. Next base: position 29,117 of record VNWY01000031.1, on the reverse strand, counting down.
AGTCTCGCCAGTGCCTTATGAAACATATACAAGAATTAAGAACCATTGTATACTCGAGAGTTTATTATACTTACCGGTTCCAATTAATTTCTTTTCTGGTGTATAAAGACCCACAATAAACACGGACAGGAGGGTGTTCTTTCCAGCTTGTCGAAGGAGACGAGGTTCAAATGTCTCACCCTTTGCCCTTAAAATGTCACTCAGCATTCCCCATGGCGTCCGAATCTCCCAGATCTCATTAACGTCCTTGTTGCAGAGGTGTGTCACTACGAAATCTTCAATAAACGTCTTTACACGAGCTTGTCCAGAAGTCTTCTGAATTGCAGAGATGATTGCACGAAAAGCTACGGCTAACGTTTCTTCCTTTGGTGGCGAATCCTGCAGAAGTACATTAAAGTTACTTTCCTATATATTTGAAATCAAAATACCATAATTCTTAAGTTTGCTTACCACCGTTTGGATGAGATCCTTTGTCCCAATCTGTGACGATATACTCGAGAGAACTGCATCAGTTATTAGATATTGTTGCAATGCCCTGAAACAATCAAAACACAAACTTATACTTTCAGAGCACCATCCTGCACAGAGTCTGAAATAGAGGTATACTTACGTAATTCCTTCTTCAGGAAACCTTGGAAACTCCAAAGTCAGAATCGACTTGAGTTCGCTTTCCAATATAGTTGTGCCCTCAGATGCCATGTACTCATTGTCCTTGAGACCCAAAGCCTCAGCATTTAATCCCAATTGCTCTTGACGAAGTCTCTCGCTAGTTGCGTACGATTTATCTGTAAATGCTTGACGGAGAAGGTCCCCATCGATGTTTTCATTCAGCCGCTTCCCGAATGCAAAAAGCTCAGCGTTGTAATTCCTAAGTGGAGGAAATTAAACTAATGCAAGGAGGTATGATACAAGTAATAACAAATTACAAGTCCTTTACCATTCCAGAAATGTGTTTCTGTGTGGCGGCGGCTTCTTGACCGGGTTCTTTTTATCCTCCATCCTTTGCCGGTAATTAATTGCATGGATCATCGGTCTCACGTAATTGTGAATGAGTCTGGCTGGAGATCCTAAATGCGAGATTTTTGCTTTATTATTTTATACCATGTAATCAAGTGTTACGAAAATTATTAATTAGGAATAACTTTAGATTAGAAGTATCGGAGGAAAACTCACCTGTGGTTCTCCAGTTACTTAATGCAAGTAAAAGAACTTTATGAGATCTCAAGCAAGCCATGCTTGAGTAATGAGTAATCGAAACTCCTTCGAATCTCAATTAATCATGGAAGTATCAATTAGTGAAGCAGGTCCTCTCCTCCGCTTCGGGAAATAAACTTTAATTTTCTCAACTTTGAATCCCGCCAGTGTGAAAGGGTCCAATCGGCCAGGTGCCCAAACATAAATAAAAAAACCCCATTGTGACCTTTGACCTCTCAAGACCTGACCTTTGGTCGACAATTTAATCATCCCATTTCTGTTTTACACAAATTATAGCTAAATTAAGCACTCATTGGGGGTAACGTACACGACAAAGTTCTCAGTAGTAAATGTAGTTGCGGTTGCAGGGAGACAAGTTGAGGTTAAGTTTAAATCGTAACGTTTAATCCACAACTACTTCAATCCACATTCATGGAGCAATGCTTCAAACTTAGCTCCACTTATGATATAAACTAAATGTGTCCAGCCAATAATACAAAAACCTAATTGATCGGGGTTGCAACCGTAAACACCATGGGCAATCCTCTGCTTGACTTCAGTTTCCTTTTTGTAAGACTCGTATATGTCCCTTACAGCTTCGTCTGAAAAACAAGTTGGTATTTATGACATTAGTTTAATAGACTATTAAAAATGTGTCACGGGCTCACCAAAGTCGGTATAATTCCACGTAAGGAACGGTACAGGGCTTGACTTGTTCAACTGACTCAGACTGGCTAATTGGCTGGAGTACGTCCCAAGTTTTTGGACAAGATCATCCTGTCAATTTAACAAACACTATGTTTAAAAACACAACTCCCGTTGTTTTGTATAGGAAATATTAGTACCAGTTCCTGCATAATCGTACCCAAATCCTCGTAGTTTGACTCCACTTCATTTCTTTTAAAGATAAACAGCAATTAAGTACATTGGCTATGAGTACATCGACTCAAATAAGATGCTTTAACTTACCCACTAGTCTGTATTGCTTGCAAAATTTTAACTCCCTGGATTATAAAGTTTTGGTAGGACTGACAAGTACTATGGACATTAACGATAGTATCGTTGAGCACACGCTTCGAACCGGATAAAGCTCGACTCATCTCCCAGGGTTCTTGATTCTTCTGACTTCACGGTACACGGTATCGCGTCTTACTAAAAGAAAAGATGAGTAAACCATCGACATAGCTTCACATGGGCCATGGGTCAGTAAACTTACTGAATGGGTCGAATTTTATGACTTCAAGTTTGTCTGCTGTCCTCTCCCGTAACCAGCAGAACTGGTGCCCACTCGTAACACTCTCAACCAACACAAGGATAGTTCTGAAGAGAGTTTATGACAATCTCAGGTTAATTGTAATTGAAACGCCAAGGGATACAACTTACTTGCTCTTGACTTTCTTCAACAGGATGCTAGTCAGATGCATAACAATAACTAGTCACTGATTTGTGACCCGACCTTGTTCCTTGGAATACAGCAATTGATAGTTCCCTAGAGTAAGATCAACTTAACTTTGGACTAATTTTTCGACTAAACAACAATTAATTCATCCCTCAAAATACTGCCAAATGTGAAGCCGTTCAGCAGAATCCGAACTCTCCTTCTGAAAATCTTCAAAAAAAAGTTCATCGCTTTGGGCCTACCTAAAGTTATGATACTCTTGACTTTGTCTTCTGCTGATTCCTACCTATTAAATATTTACAATTCCTTCAACTATTCCTTCAACAACCATCAAAAATAAATAAATTAAGCCAATGTAAAAAGAACCAAGCTGATGTTTTTTTTATTTTTTCATAATTTTTAACAAAGTAGTTGCACCTTTATTTAAATTCAAAACAAATTATAAATAGAGGATATAATAATAAATATAATAACTCTCAAATGGGTTAGTTATGCTTTCTTGTGTTGAATAGGGTTTGAAGCATGTTGAATTTTCATTAAAAACTTTGAGATTTTTCTACAGATCAGGATTTGCTGCTCAAATCCTGTTCTACGAAAGTAAGCACAGGTGATAGTTTCCTTTATTATAATTATAAGCTCCGTCTCTCACCAGTTTTTTAATTAATACATTCAAAGCTCTCTAATTGATTAAAAATTATCATTTTGCGTATAATCTATTTTATTGAAAAGTGTTCATTTTATTTCAATTTTTGGATTGAATTCAAACGGAACGTGAAATAGTCTTCAATTTAGGGAGGCCGTCAGCTGAAAATGCGCGAAAGCCTTAGCAGTCCCTTGAATTAAATAAACCAGGAATTGCGGCGCGTACACAAGTTGGAAAACTTGACAAAAGGATTAATTAAAATACTCAATCGGTAAGATTAATTATCACTGTAGAAGGGCGAGTTAGATGTGGAGAAATGTAGCAAATACCAGAGCAAATCATTTGTTAGAATTCCACAAAGTGGCTCTTTGCTCTGGTTCTACTTAAGTTGTTTGTCGTAATTACTAATTTCAGTTGTAATTGCCATTGTAGGTTCCGATCGACGTTTCCGATTGACTCTGCCCTTGAATCAACTCGAATCATCTTATCCTTGGAGTATCAACAGGAAACGGTGGAACTTGTAGCTCAAACTCATGCCAGAGACATAAAATTCAGTAATGAATTGAGGATTTAAAAGTGAAAGTGTTGAGCTCTGTATCGTAATTTATCTTTATTCTTTCAGAAACCTTGTTTTAATTGGAACCGCAGTCCACCGGTGTGATGACTAACGTTATTAACCCAGACCCTGAAGCAACCACCAGTGATTCAACGATTACGATTCTTTTTGAATTGTTTGTTACAAGTATCTGCATGTTTACTCTTCCTATAGGCGCTTACTACGCGACGCTGCATTTAGCCAAAGTATATTTAGAAGATGTACCGTGGCATCGTAATATTCTATTAGCCGTATCCACGTCTGCACTTTCAGTTTGGTTAATTATCATCATTTACGTTTGGAGGGCGTATAAGGATAATAGGAATGAGGATTCGCTTAAAGAAGAATAGTTATAAAATCATTCTATCCCTGTTATAATACTTGAAGTTTGATTCAAGGTTATGTGAGCTATTAGTTTGAACCACGGCAAACTTTCATGTACAATTGGATGGACTGGCAGGCCCAAAACCCCTTATTGTCCTAAAAAATGTGGCGTTCAGTTACGCTCTGTTCTCCTAAGAGATGGCGACTGCACGCGGAAGCATTTTCTCATTAACTATCCCTAACTCAATCCAAGGAATTGACGAATTATTAATTTTTAAAGTTTAATTTCCTAACCAAAAACGTTGAAGGGGCTGATTAGGTAAAGTAACAATTTAGTTAAAATTGAGAACCTTCCTAGACAGTGGTTTGCTAATATTAAGTGGCTTTTGCGCATTTTCTGTGAGGGAGGAGGACTTATTTTTTAAAATGATGTTCACCAGTGTATTTAGCATAAAATCCTGAATCCCATTTGAATGTTCAGTACTGCCACATCCACACCGAAGAATTCCACTTTGCTTCACTGGTCCCGAAAAGGAATGCAATAGGCTTGTTGACATGTTCTTCCAGTCTTTGATGCTCGGCCAGAATTCTTCAATTAGTTTCACCACGGTAACAACAGTGCTGATGACATTGTCTCTTGGGTACAGCAAACCCCCACGGTCTTGACGTTGAATGAACGCAGCAAGTTCACTATGATTGTCTTTAGTTGTTATGAGATCAGTGGCAAGAGGGCAATCGATTTTCGCTTTTGCCATTTTGCATAGATAAGCTGCTACCATGGACGCTCCGGCGACTTCAATTGTAATTGTGTCTATAGCTAGAATAGGTTCGATCTTATTAACAATGCAGCTAATTAAAAATGGTCAGAAGTACCTGGTGGGTCAATTAAAGCTTTTGCCTCAAAATTAAGAAATGAATTCCAATCAGTTTCTTCGTCTTCCTTTGCGTTAGTGCGCCTCTTGACAGAAACCGATTTTTCAAAAATTGTATCTCGCATTCGGTCCTCTACGTTTGAATTCATTGATCCAGAAATAATCCCTATTTTTAGTATTTTCTCCAGCGCAAAGATTGACGCCACTTGATTCTGTTGTGTATTTCCTCCAGACATTTGCCTAAGAGTTGAGAATAAGTATTCAATTGAGTCACTGGAGAATCGCCGAGTCAGAACAAAATTGAATCCAATGCGTAAGAGGTACCTGTAGAGATTAAGAATTACAAGAAAATGTTTGGAGACATGTTTATAAAAGAGATTGTCGTTTTACTTGATGCAAAGAACAGTTGAATGAGTGGTCAATCTAATTGCTTCATCTGTATCTCTTGTAAGGTACGGGGTATTTTTTTTAACTCCATCTTGCTTCTTGCTACGTTTAGTTTTGGGCTTTGCATATGCTTTCCATTCATCCAAATATTTAATGAAGTCGGTTGCAAGCCATGATAAACGGTCATCTTCGAGGCTCCAGAAGTGTTTCTTATCAATGTTGAGAAATCGACGATGAGAGGACGTATTGCAAATGTCATGAATCTGAAATAATTTTTTAATTAAATGCCTTTATAAACCGATGTGTTTAAAAATGGACTCACATCCCACCATTTTCGCATTATTTTCATGAATTCAATTGTCGCAGCCGAATCTCGAAACTCGTTAGGAGAAGATGAGCTCATTAATTCCAATGCTGCTATGACGTCTGGTCCGAATAAGTTCACAGCGGGTGATACTTTCATTTTCTCGATTGGAGTTGGCTGCAACATTTTCCTAGTTAATGTCCGGACTGGTTTTAGCAAAGACGTGTCTTGAGCTTTTTTCAATTGGTGAAGAAATTTTGGGCTGATTGGGAGTCCAGAATTCAAAAGATTCCTGTTTAAGAAATTGTTCCTTATGTTTTTAAAAACATGGCAGTAGTCGTAAGAAAGGAACAGCGGTCGCTCAGGATTTGCTGGATTTCTTATTTCTGGAGTTGCTGTGTTATTGTTGGACAAGAGCTTGAAGGCTTTCTGGTTCACTGAATAGTCATCAGCGACGAGTCTTACAACTTTAAATCCTATGTCTTCCAAGTCCTCCAAGATTTTCTTGATTATGGAAACCAATTCTTCTGATTTTAATTGCCGCACGAAGAAATATGAAGCTGGGATGGTGATGTTCGTAGAAATACCTTTTAACACGAAACAGAGCAGTCTATTTGCACTCGCATCGTTCTTTTTTGCGAACTTTTGGTAGTTGCCAAAGTTGACTCCACCAAAAATCTTCCCCTTTTGCTTCACATAAATATACTGTGGCTTAATTGCCATCTCGTCTACTAAAAGGCTCGTGTAAGTTTCGATTTCTGTCAAATTCTTCATTTCTTCTTCCAACCGAGATTTTATTAAAGGGGTAAATCCAACTTCCATTGACATTGACCCCAAATATCTCTTCAATGTTGATGGACTGGGAAGGGCAAACATCCTTGACTTCCTGGCGTAGTCGTAGGCGACACCAGACTTTGATCTCCAGATGACACAATGGCGTATCATGAGTTCCGACCACTTGTAACGTTTTTTCCCGTAGGTTAGGAGTTGTTCCAGCAAAATAGTCGCGGTCGTGTTTCCATTTTCTGAATCTCTTCCGATTTGCCTAAGCGGGATTGTTTCGACTTCCAAATGTTTTACTTTGGTGTGTAGTTGACTGTTAAGGGCCTTGAGTGTTTGAATTTGAGTTTTTAGCCTTCTAGTTCGTCTGTTAGCGTTGTAGATCGATTTTGTTAGTTGCTTATTTCTTCCACTCGATATCACCTTAGAAGGAACGGGATGTGCACTTGCACAAACTTCAGCAGCTGACATCGAAGCACTATCTCTAATTCCTTCTTCACTTGTTAGAGTATCTTCAGGTGTAGGATCGTCGACTTGTACAAGGATATCTATCCAGACAACACTAGAGGTTAATTAATATCATACATCTCATTAGCTGATTTACCCTTTCGGCGTTTGATTTGGGGTATAATAGAAGTTCGGTCAATGGGACGCCTCCGTTTTTTAGGTACTTGAGAAATCTTTTGCTGGAGATATGCTGGGTAGTCTGGAAATATGGTCGGAATCGCATCGTTTTTAAGCCTTTTCTGCTTATGGGTGACCTGGTAGGCAGAAGCGTCAAAATGCAACCCACACACGATAGACCTAGAAATTAAAATAAATTATCATTTACATTTGTATTTTAGAAGCTCGTAATTTGTTTTTACCAATCACTTGGAACCCATAACGCCTTGTCGGACTTCGATTTTTGTCGAGCGATGTTCTGAATCCAACGTATCCGTAGATTAGCTTCTGATGGAAACTGGTGGAAGGACAAATGCTTGTGCTGTCGTTTGTTCGATGTGCAGAGTGGCACTGAACATTCGCTAGTATTTTTAACTGAAGACATGGCACTGATTTAACTAATTTGTATTTTTAATGCGGAATGATCAAATGGTGAAAATGTAAACAAAGGGAGAAAACGCTCATCCCCGCTCGCGTGGTGGTGCCATCTCTCAGTCATTTAACCCTTTCCTATTTGCCACCACAGACGCCGCATTGGGCCTGCCAGTCCATCCAATTGTACATGAAAGTTTGCCGTGGACTAACATAAACCGCTAGAGATGCTAAACTGGCAGCAAAACCATTGTGAATAAAAGAAAAGACATTAAGCAAGCATTTCTACTCCATCCAATAGACTTCATGGTAATCACAGGGGCGCGTAATTCAACCTCGCCTTCCCCCTCCTCTCATAAAAAGTTTCTCCGCGCGATCAAATCATAAAGTATGCGAAGTTTCCGGCTGTGCCGTCTGTGGTGTCACAAAAGCCAATAGCAATTTCAAATTATGGATTTCAATTTCAACTTTGTCTTCCCGTCGTTGGAATAGTGGAAATATTTATGGGGCCTTTGACCAAACACGGAAGAAATAAACCTTTTCAAACGTGGTGTAACCAAGTAGCGGGTGCCTTAAAATACCTATACGTAATGCTGAAAACGTGAAAAACGTTGAGAAACGTCTAAAATAAAGATCAACAGAAGGCCATTTTCAAACGGCACTACACGGAGAATGTTACCTTGGCATGAGACCTCTGCTAAAGGGTCACCACATAGTTGAAATCAGTATCGTACATTATTTGTTTAATGCAAAGCGAAATAGAATAAGATAAAGTTGTGGTTTGACTTTTGACCTTCCCTAGGGCGATCCCCTAATGAAAGGACTGCGGCGAACAGGACTCATATTCACCAAGCTGGCGTTGAGCCGCAAGCGACAGACCTAGCGCTGCGCCCCAGTATTGTATATAAAAGATCCCCGCATTAAAACAAACAGCTTCTATAGGTTTCATTTTTCATTTTATGGGGTAATAAAAACTTTGACCTTGAACTTTGACCCAGAAGGTTACCTAGACCTAGAGTATCCACCTTCTTAACTGACATGGTTCCCCATAAAGCTATCACCGAATACAGTATTGAATAAAGTTAAATCGTTCAAAATTATCTTCAAGATAGACAGACAGACGAACTCTTCTTGTAAAGTGCAGCATGTAACTCAAGAAACTAGGGCGCTGATTTTGTGTACAAGGAGACGGAAGGATTCTTTTTGTCTGTCTACAACCTGATTTGGTAAGTCAATAATTATAGGTACTCTTTTCAATTATAGTTGGCTACGTTCACCAATTAATTTCCACAGGCTCTAGTCAGTACGAAGGATTAACTGGATTAGTGGTGAGGATGAGGACAATTTTTGTTGCAATGTCAAAACAGCTGACAAGGTCAAGGACACAATTTGTCATCATGACTATGGCCTTCCTCGTCCCGCTTGTCATCCCTGCGTGTCACATGATGATCTTCTCATACCTCTGGAGTCAAAATAAGGACCCTGTAAATAAAACGAATTGCACCTGCAACTGTTGGGATACAATCTTCAAAGGTAATGGACCGATAAGAAAATGGGCTCTGAGTGATTAATTTTGTGGATGTTGTTGTTGTAGGTCCATATGAAAACGGTGTTGGCGGATACAAACATGTGTACTTCAACTGTACCTGGACCACATTCAAGATCTGGACCACGGCATTGCTAGGAGCGGTGACCCTTTACGAATGTTTGAAGAAACTGATCATTCTAGTGCTCGAGCGGAAGTGTCGCTGGTCCATGGCTTTCCTCTTCGTGACCTCAATCTACTCCCACTACTTTGCCTGGTGGATTTTCATGAACTACTACAATGATGAGTTCTACTCCCAGTGGTATCACCAGCTCGTCTTCACTGTGTCAGAGATAGTCACCACGTTCTTCGTGATCACCAGTATGGACAGCACAAAGCCCCTAGAACCATCTTCTCTGACCATCATTGCTACCATCGCTTTTGCCCATATCCTGTACTCCAGCATTGACCAGTTCTGGACCAACGTCCTGATGGCCAAGGGCAAGTTCCACCAGGTTCTCCGTGACCTGTGCCTCATGTCCGTCGATCTCGTCTACCTTGCCGTCTCCGGCTTCGAGCTCTGGAATTATTCCAAAACACACAAAGAAGTCAGCAGATTCAATCTGACCCGCAAGAATCTCTGCTCTCTGGTGCTCATAGGAACGAGCGCCCTCCTCATGGGCTACGCTCTTTTACTCTACTTTTTTAATTGAGTAGTACACCAAATATAGTAACAAAGTAATCCATTAACAATAGATGTTGTTCTCTCATTTAGGTGCTAACTTTCATTTTAGTAGTTGATTCACATGTTCATGTTTTGTATTAATTACTTTTACATGGAAGATTAACTCCTTGATCATCCTGTCACTCCGGCTCTCTTTCCTTCTATAGAAACCGGTTGAGATTATTTCAACCGGGTTTTCACAAATCACAAGGCAGCCCACTTTTGAGCTCCATCATTGGCTAATCAATTAGCCTAATCACAAACACAGCTAATTCTAACCTAATCCTGTCTAACAGTGTCCATGCGTACTATGGCTATGGGTCCAGAAATACGCCTAAAAATATCGATCTCTACTCTCTCCACCAACTGCAAATTAGTTCAGCAATTGATCACATTGAAAGGAACTGAAAGGACTGTTCCTGTGAAGCACCTGACTGTAGATAGAAGCTTACATTCTCAAAATATACAAAAATACTAAATTCATGGCAGAAAATTATAATCATACGTCGAAATTCATACAACATTTGGCCTTGGAACATCGGAAGGAAGGGGAGCTTTGCGTTCGCAGGTCGACAGAGAAGATTCCAACTCCTAATTTACTTCCTGTCGATCCTTGAAGATGAGGTGGAATGGCCTTGGTGAAAGAATAAAAGAAATAAAGGAAAGAATAAATGGAAAATAGAAAGAGCGAGTCACGTGGCAGCATTTCACACAAGCATTGTCTCCTTCCGATTGAAAATGGCAGCAGAGCCTCCTGTTTCATGATTTCCCATCAGAAGATAGGAATCGCTCGGGGCGAAAGTTCTCAGGGTCCCCCCCCCAGATCCCAGGACTGCATTCTCATGCGCATGAATTTTTGCATGACTAGAAATACGTGCTAATTCAATTCTTGAAATCTCTGAATTGGCTATTGAGTGACAATTTGCAGCAATGTCACTGTAAGTTCAAGTTTTCTTTTTTCTCTTATTTTTGCCCTTATTTATATCTGCCCTCCATTTCCAAGCGAGCTTTAAGGATGGGTTGTCGTTATTTGCATATTAATGGACTGATTGGAATACAAAGGTGTATCTCTTATGTGTTTGTTCCACTTGGAACAGAGGAACTTGTTTCATCGCAAGAATCAACAGCCTGTGACACTTTTGTGACTTTAGTGCACAAAAGTCAAGTCCTTACACCGGAGCTAACTAATTGGTCTCTAAATGTCCGAAATCAATTCAAACTTTTTGAGAAGGGGTAGCTATATTCCGCTACCCATGTCGCTGCCCGAGCATACTGAGCCGTCAAATAGAAGGAGAGATGTGTTCATTCTGTCTATGTATGGAGTAACTGAATTGTTATCAGCAATCATCGTCAGTCTCCAGGTAATTTATTAGCTTTATCTTTTGAAGTTGACACTTTGTTCCAGTCACACGCTCTGGTAGCCAACCCGTGGGTCAAGGTCGTATATTATTTAAAAACTGAAACCCCGGCTGGATGTAATTACTTCACGACGACCTCTTTAAAAATCATACTCTCTATTTCAAACTAATTTTTTAATTTAAGGCTTAAAATTGGAATTCTGCAGACTCCATTTTACCCGGCTGAAGCAGAGAAGAAGGGAGTCAGCGCTACGGAATATGGATTTGTTTTTGGCATATTTGAATTCACAATTCTTATTATGTCAGTCGTCTATGGCAAATATGTAAGTGATGCATTCTTATAAACCACAGAGCTAAAGTTATCTTTTTCAGATGAAAGTAATTGGAGCAAAGCGTGCATATAATGTGGGATTATTTGTGACTGGAGTCTGCTGTATTTTATTCGGGTAAAATAAAACTTATTCGTTATCAGTTTCTCTTAAAACTTACAAAGTTTAATACAAATTACAGCATGTTAGATTTGGTGGAAAATGGAAGAGTATTTTATGGACTGTCGATGCTACTACGGATTCTAGAAGCAATGGCCAATGCAGCCTGTTTGAACGCCATGTTTGTCATGGTGGTGTTGCAATTTCCTAATTCAGTTGCAACAACGCTGTCTTTAATAGAAACAGTTTTTAGTTTTGGATTTGTCGTTGGACCTATCCTGGGAAGCTGTTTGTTTCAAGTAAGACTTCCTTTACGCACAAAGTAAGTAGCGAAAAGATATTAATAACACTGTATTTTAGTCATAAGAACATGAATTTCTATTCCACTAAGTTCCCTCTTTGCTCAAAAACTTATTCTTGTCTAATTTTTTCTTTAGCTTGGTGGATTCCATGTACCCTTTGCCTCAGTCGGAGGGACTATGGTGATAATCGCCATCGTGGCCTTTATATTCCTTCCACCACTGTCAGGCTCTGATGACAAGCAGGACCTTACAGATACCAAGGGCTTCTTTAGACTATTCAAAATACCAAAAGTTACTGTGTCATGCTTTTGCATTGCTATCGGCACAACAGGCGTCGGATACGTCACAGCAACGATAGCACCATATGTCACCCAGGTTTGAATTAAAATGCCTTCCTTGAATACGTTTTCTAATTCTCAACTATTTTTTTCAGTTTGGCCTTAGTCCAGTTTTAATTGGCTTTGTGGTAGTAATTGCAGGAGCTGTTAACACAATAGCGTGTCCTGTTTGGTACATAAAATTGAATTCTTATTATACCTTCTGCGACATTGTTACACCCGTTTAAAACATTTACTTCTTCTTACAGGGGATTTGCCTGTGCCTGGAAACCAGCATTTCTATTCTACATGTCTTTAAGTTCTGTCCTGCTAATCATTGGGTTTTTATTCATTGGATCTTTTCCCATGCTACATATTGAACCGTAAACCTTTAAACACTTATCACTGCTTCCATTATTTCAATAGCATTTCACTCCAGAACTTTATGGGGACTGTGTTTCGGACTTGTGCTACAAGGACTTGGACTTGGGGGCTGTATTGTGGTGCCATTGCTTCAAATTATCCAGAGTGCCAAGTAATTTACGAATTATTTTGTAGTCACGGACTTATATTATTTTTGCAAAGGGAACACGGTTTACCGGCCGGGGTAGGGACCTATGCGATGATAAGCAGCGCTAATCTATCGTTCTATACGTTTGGAACTTTTATTGGACCGTCGATATCAGGGGTATGTCAGGAGAAATCCAAATAATACGAATTTTATTTAACCCAGTGAAAAATTAGATCTTATACGACGCAATTGGATTTCGGAATGGGACTCTATTTGTGATTGGACTCCACTTGGTTTTGGTATGATGAATTTAAACCGTGGTAGAACTTGAGTAACTTGATCCAAATTTTATAGTTAATGGCCCTGTTTGCGGTGCATTTGCATTCCCGTTTGTCAGAAAAGAAAACTGGTTTGGCTCCTCGAGAGAAGGAACCACTGCTGGGAATAAAAGACTGTTGACTTTCAAAACTTAGAACAAAAGACTCGAATATTTTCTAAACGTTAACTGTTATTAGAGTATTTATTTATTTATTCTTAGATATCTTCCATCAATATTAAAATAAATTAACTGAGAATTTAGTTGTATGTACTATGTATGTAATGTACAGTAGATTCAAAATATTAACTTAATTGTGTTCATTGAATAGTTCGATAAAACTTGTTTCAAACATACGGTGTTTAACTCCGCCGACAAAATTTTCCACAGCGTGAAGTGATACCTATGATTACTGACTTTTATTGAAAAGTGCAGTGACTAAACTTTTCTTTAAATTTATTTCGAATTTGTTCTGAATAGCCCTAAAGCTGGATACATCGCCTTCTATTAAGTTTTAAATACGTTAATTGCGTTGATTAATTAACAGAGACGTTATGAGTTGCTACTCTTACTATAAATACGTGACAAGGCGGTTGAGGGTGTCTTAATATTTTTCACTTTAACCTTCAGACCTTATTTTAAGAGCTGATGCATTAGCTGTAATCTACAGTCCAGCCAGTACGCTCCCAAGTCCGCAAAGAACGCCATAATGGTGATGGCAATTAAAATTAGGAATATGATGAAAATAACTAATATGTAGTTGCTTTGAAGCGTCAGTGGGGACACTTCGTCAAAGTGCAGGTATTGTGCCATCATCTTTTGAATACGGAGCCGCCTAACTTGCGCAGTGTGCTGATTGCTTTGAAGAAATGAAAAAATTCCGGAATGCATGAGAGACGACATTCTTTTGTAGATGACAAGACCCCTGTCCCATTTCATTTTGCGACATTGACCATACCGTTGGATGTGGAAGTATGTTTCCCTTCCCCATGTACAACTTCAAAACACTAGGTCTTTTGTATTGAAGATCCATGTAAAGTTCTTCGAGTTTTGTGTTTTGATCTATTACCAATGACTTATTGCATTGCATTAGTTCTGACTTTGTAAGAATACTTTGTATCAAGTTGAATACTGATGCTATCAAACAACTTGTTATATATGATTCTTGTCTGTGCTGAAGTATATATACCTTGGACTAAAGTGGAATGCAAGCTATACATCCACACATCCTTTATACCCAATTGTTGCAACATGTTCAACCTTGTTCTTGGACTTGTGGTATTCAGGTCACCGATGTTCTTTCGTGTTTGCGTAAGCCACGACTTAAGTTTCCTGGGTGCAATGGGAATCAATGTTTTGTAACTTTGATCCATGGCCTCGTCTAAGTTTTCTAACTTTTGCTTTGGCATGGGTGCTGTTAAATCAGTCGTAATGGTTCCCCTGTACATATTCATAATTACCAGACAAGCAAATAGAAAACAAGGAAGAAACCATTTGTACCCAGGGATAACTACGAGCTTATCTTTAGTTATCATGTCTTGCTCCAAAGTCCCATTCAATAGTAGCAACAAAGCAGGCTCGTTACAAATATTATTATACCTGAAGAGCAATTCCAAGAAAATGAATATTGCCACCCAAGTAATTGTCGCAGTTATCCAGAAATCTAGTTGGAACTTGCCGGCTAAGAATCCGAAAGATAGGGACTCTACAATACCATCGCATGTCATGAAATTATATTCTACTCGAGTTGTGAAGAATTTGTAAGCATCTGGAGTTGTGTTCTCGTCTTGTCTATGATGTAAAGTTGTTTCGTTGGCATCCTTTGGATAGTCTGATGGCTTTATTCGTATCCGTTTGTGACTTTTTTTGCTAGGACGGCGTAACCTCTTCAACTTCTTTGCTAAATAAACCCTAATAACGCAGTGAATTTAGTTGTAACGAAATGAATGTGTGTTCTTAAATAAGCTCACCTGGTTTCGTTAGCTGTGATTGCGTAGAGTACTTTGCCTGGCCAGTATTTTTCACCAAACCTGATCCATTCTTCCTTTGTGGAGAAGGAAGTAATACTAGCTGGGGTGCAAACCTCAGCATCGGGATCCTTGCACATAGCAAGCTGCCAGGCGAACGAACACGCTGCCATAACTTCCCCTGTGTACCAACGAGGGGAAATTAGTGACCCCTCTTGGATGCTAGTAGCATCGATACTGTAGCCCAGTTTGCAGGGAGACATTATGTTCATTTCTATTTTAAGTGAATTATTTTTCATAAGATAAGTGTATACGGGTACTGCTTCGAAATGTACATATTTTATCTTTCCTGACATATCTGGGAAGCTTTTCAACACCGGGCCTTTGGAGTAGATTAGATTGATGTAGGTATGGCTGCCGTAACATCTCGGTATCGTGAGAATCTTCTTGGACTGGGTGCGAGCACAAGTGACAATTTCGACAAATTTTATATAGAAATTGTTAATAGTAAGTGCGCTTTCAGTCGGGTTTGGAATGAATATTGCTAGACAATTTTGAGGTGTTTTGATAAAGTTTGTCCGGAATATATTGAAACTTTTTTTAAGTGCAAGTTCATTGGAAGGATCACTTTTTGGGGTAGGGACAAAGTATCTGGTTAATGGTGGTGCAGTTTCAGATGCAAAAATATTTTCGGTTTCGACTCGTAGCAACTGCATGTAAATTACATTACACTTTGAAAATTCATTAAGAATGTCAAGAATATTTGTTGTGGAGGTTTGACAAGGGAGTAGAGGAAATAAGAACAATACCCAGACGTTTAGTTCCATGGTGCAACCGTGATTTGCAAATTATTGACTTTGTTATCTGCTTTGACGGTAGTTGGATACTGGTGGCTGAAGTTGAAATATGTCAAAGCTCAAGCTCAAGGAATTAATTTCATTTGTCAATTTCACACGCGATCACGATCAGACATTGTTCTCCCCTTCTGTTCCCCATTTCAATTATTATGCTAAATCCACGTCTATAGACACTTTCGACAGAAGACTCCAAGGAATCTAACTTTTCGGGTTGCATAATATAACCTTCGTTAAAGCACAACGCCAATTGAAGCCATGTATGTGTAACTTTGACCCAGAGGTGATGAAAC
Organism: Pseudachorutes palmiensis; assembly: GCA_009869845.1. Classification (NCBI taxonomy): domain Eukaryota; kingdom Metazoa; phylum Arthropoda; class Collembola; order Poduromorpha; family Neanuridae; genus Pseudachorutes; species Pseudachorutes palmiensis. Next base: position 12,989 of record VNWY01000031.1, on the reverse strand, counting down.
CAAGTGGACCAAGTGGTCAAGTGTGTGTTTTATTCCTGCTGGACCCACAAACAGAAATTCCGGTAACTGTTCAGACCGCGGATTTAGATTATCTTTGGTGAGAGTATAAGATCATGTTATGAACGCATAAACCGATTTGGAAGTCTTTTTGTATTTGTAAAAGATGATCAGTCTTCTGTGATTAAGAATTGGAATTTAATGTCGAAATTTTAATAACATTTTAATAGTGACGATGGAGATTAAAGCATCGACGATTTCTTATTAATTTTACATTTAGATTTGCATTTGGATGAGGTCGTCTCAATATATTTGTCAAATGCTTTTATCGATTTTCAAACCCGATTTTCAGCGGGTTTTAGCCAGGATTTGTGAAGGTATTTAATATTTAAGGACTTTATTCAGACCAGCGATTCCAGTTGGAAGAATTCAAGTAATATATTTTATGGTATGAATACTTTAGTCCTGTTTGTCACGCCACAAGAACTTTTCTTCCTCCTTCTGCTACTTTCTGTAATTAGTTTTTGAAATGAATTGACTTTTTATTTCTCTATAAGAACCTTCTATGGCCAATGAGTCATACTTTTGCAAGGGAAATGGCAGACTCAAGTTGGTGAGTTGCTAGCTGCTAAACTACATACCCATCACACTACAGTTATCATCCCTCAATTGGAAGCAATCATGCGCAAACTCATGGCAAAGGAGGATGAAAGCTTCCATGTTGCTTTGCTATTTATTTTGAATTATTTTAAGTGTTGTAAATGTAAAAGTGTTTAGTGTTTTAGTTTGTAAAAGTGAGGACAAGGTTTACGACGTTGTCCATGATAATGTTTCCAGCAGTAAGCACAAACGGCCTGTCATAGCGACACACGTTTCCAATTGGGATTTGCAGCACCCGCAACGACTTGAAAATTCTTTTCCCTTCAACCGAATAAGCTCCGTCATAAGACCGAGTATTCGCCCTCGCCTTCAATTGCGAAAGCAGCTTCAACGAGGCTTCGTAAGGACCGACACAGAACCCTGTGTACATGAGGAAGAGGATCATGGTAGAGATGCCCAAGTAAGCTGCACGCGCGCGTGATTGTTTGATGACAATTGCTTGTGTCAAGTTGACTACAGTGAATGAGATGCCGGCCAAATGACGTACAATCATAAACTTTGAGTAGAATTCAATCAACAGCTTGTTGAGGACACGAAGTTTTGAGTAGTACAACGATGTTGCTCTCATCCCGATTGAATTCAAACTGGTACTAAAGAAATACTCTGAGTTCCTCAGTTGTATTTAAAATTATTAAGCAAAAGACACTTTTTTGGATTAAAAGTTAGTATGAATTACTTCATTTACCTTAGTTCAAGTGCCACTTGTCCGACGATTTCCATATGAGCGAGGACAAAAGGAATGTGGATAGCAACAGGGTAGGTTACTATCCCCATCTGGTAAACCTCCAAGCCTGAAATCATAAGCCTCACTCCTAATGGTAGAGATCGTGGGTTTGGTAAGAGAGAGGCCAGCGCCAATCGAGAGGTTGGCGCCAATACGGTTCGCCTGCCGTGTGTGACAATAGCCAGGAATTGCATTATGCAGAAAAACAGCATCACAAATTGCACTTTCTTTCGAACTCTAATAGCAGCTTCTGAAATTACAATTTTCTGGTTAGCCTTTTGAACTTTTTTGGAGTTTGAAACTTGCCGAATGGGACTTACTTGAAAGGAGATCCGATGTGGCTTGGGACCGAATTGTAAAGAGAGCATTGACGAAGTGGTGAAGGGTTCCGTAAGTGAATAAGGTTGAAGAGCAGTGCAGAATAGGGTAAGGCAACATAGTGAAGAATGCGAATAAAATGAATAGCTTGGACGACGTGGACTCATTTGGGTCTGAGAACGCTGACAAAGCTCCAGCAAGAAGGAATGCCGTGTAGAACCAAGCAATAGCTGTGAAAAGGAAGTTAATGAACTTCCTCCAACGGCTACTGTTGTAGTCAACAGTGCCTGCACCAATGGAAAAGTGATACGGACTCCAACCCACAACATAACCATAGTTGATCAAATAAGGCAAAATTGGTGCAAATTGGAGCTTCGCCATCCTTCTCCACAGAAAGAATTGTTTGAAATGAAGGATGATTAACCTTCGACAAGTGAATAGGCTACGTGTTTAAATAGAGGGAAGATCAAAAATGCATGAGACATTGTTGTCCTTCCTTTTGATTATAGCGCAAGGATGGTGATTTTAATAAATATTTCAGAACTGGAGCAATTAAGAGCTAGAAGTGGTAAATGTTGACATGAAAGTATTTCATTAATTTCGAGGACAAGTTGTTTGACGTCTAGGAATAGTGAAATATTTATAGCGTGTTAGCGGGATTAAACGGGCTGTCGCTTTTTGTATTAATTAATGTTTCGTCTATTTGGTATTCCATCGTCCTATCCAGCATACCGTCTTTTTTTGATACTATGCACATAAAGTGAGTTAAAAACTAATTTAATCAGGTCGAATTTTTGAGGAAAAGTACTGCAGTTACTCCACAAACGGCGCAATAAATTAGAATTATGTATACAGCCTTTTCAAGGTTTCTTTAAACTCTTAGCAAATGGTGTTTTTGTTTTGTTGTTTATGATGTTTTATAACATTTCAACCGCTAGAAATTGTCAAGAGGTTTGCCTTGACTTTGCTTGATCCAATTATTACATCAAATTAACTGAATGTGATGTCTCTTAAAATGGAATCATATGAAGCCTCACTCAATCCAAGAATTTTAGTCATTCGCTGTTGCATTTTATGTGACCTGATTGTTGTCTTCTTTTTCCTTAGTTTCATGCTCATTTCTCGTTAAGACAAACTTAATGTAGGGTTTCAATTAAACTTTAGTTTGGACGTAATTTAACAGAAACTTTAAAAAGTGCAACAAATCGCCACTCATCTGCTTCCAATTATTTATTTCGTCTAGTCTGACACTTCTTAGGAAGAATGGTAAAGTGTCTAATTCAATCGATTAATTTTAAATTAACTCAAAATGTGGAATATTTCTCCTTTCTTCTTAATAATTCCACTGATGTGTGTTCATTTAACTTTAAATTCAATTTGCATTCAACAGGGTAAACAGTAAAGGATGCCATAACCCAATAACCATTTCCTTGTTTATTGGTAAGAACACGATTCCATTATGATTTCTCCTTAGTGGAACTAGGCTCATTAATTCATACATTGGAACACATTCATTTGGTTTTTCAATTTAATAAACTTCCTTGTGTGACGAGTTAATTTGATTTTTAATCCAATTCCCTTATTATTTAAGCGAAGGGCAAAACACCGACTTTCGAATCGACAGTTTTCGATCCGTTTCTCCTTTCAAAGGCTACCACATCAGAATAACCATTACGAAAATTAACTGCGAATCAAAATATCATAGCAGAAGTTGTTTATACTGGTGAGACTCCTGCTATGATATTCTCAGCCACTTTTATGTGTCTCTTGAGCTGCACAACTATTGCACACGCTGCATTTCTTCAATGTTCAGGGCATTGCACCTTCTTCTTTGTATTCGTTTGAGAAAGGAACGCCGTCACAACTGAATTTCTAGAAGAAGAGCTAATTCAAGGTCACCAGAGGTCAATAACTGCCATCGTGTTTCGCATAAACTCTTCATCCTGGCAAAGTAAAATGGGTAAGAGGTTAGTGTCCACTTGCCCCTATCTAAAATCCGAAGAGAATGAGGGACTGCTGTCCATTGACAATTCGACCTTGCGCAGAGGTCCACTTGTGCATTTCATCCAAGCTGAATTTGGGGGAAAATCTTCCACTTGGGAAACCCTAAGGGACTTGTACAATTGCAACAAACCAGCAAGCAAAGGCAATCTTCATTTCTGGATTTCTTCACATGACTCTGAGCTGAGTATCAATCCTATTATTATGGGCAATGGAAAGAATTTTACAAAGGAACTCCTTCTAATACTTTCACGGCAGTCTCTTTCAAGTTCTGGTTTCCACTGCTCCATTTCGGAAGGTCCAGGTAGCGTGTTATGTCATTCGATACAATGCATTTGTGCTTATAGACACTACCAGGGATGACATGAACATCCAACCCCCATTTCTGGACACTGATTTAAGAGCAACATACGCAACTATGAACAGAGACTTTGGAGGGAAGAGTTTATGGTATTCTCATTTTGGAATATGTCGGAAAATACCAAACTTCTTCGGCCACTTTCAGTGTATCATTCCATTCCTTCGCCTCCTTTATTACTTCCCTTGGTACTACAATATGACAATGAAGGGCCCGTTTGACCAAATAAGCGACTACGGTGCTCATGTCGCACTAGATAGTCGAATCTATCATCACACCGTTTGGGATGGAACCGCTCTCAACGCAGTGCTGCCAGCATCAGTCTTGAGATACCTTTACTGCGAATCTGCCAACGAGAAGAAGTGGTTGGATGTTCTCAACATCACTAAACTGAGTAATCCATTCGACAGCATGACGCTCTGGTTTCTTTTCTTTTCGGCTGTTCAACTGTCTCTCGTGCTTTGGAAACTGGGTATTCGGCATTACTTCTTTGACCCTTTCAGAGTTCTCCTAAGGCAAGGAGTTAATAAATTCACTATGCTGCTCCTTATTTGGTCTCTCGCTGCCCTATTCATCAGGTACAGTCAAAGTCAAACATCATTGTTCTTTATGTAATTTACTGCTGGAGTAAAACTTTACACTTTACCTTTCAGCTCTTCTTACGAGTCTTTTGTGACGACGGAGACAGTGGCTCCGCTGGAAGGAAAAGTATTCAAAGATTTTCAATCAATGTTGGAGACTGGACGTCAACTTGCACTGTATGACATGGGGACTGTTTTAGAATTTAAGCGCAAGATGGCCAAAGCGGATTTGGATACGATGGAATATGGTATTGCCTCCAGATTTGCTAGCAATGATCTCCCACCAGGCGTCATAAATCGCTTCAATTGGCGAAAGCACTTTGTTTTCATACCATTGGAACAACCGGCAGAACATTACGAGAAAATCAAATGGAATCATATTGAGATAGTTGCAGATACCAATGCAGATGCCATTATGAAGATTGCAAAGGTCACTGGCAACCACAGGCACTGTTACTTGACCAAGAAACCAAGCAAGGCGCAAGCAGAGGCTATGTTTCGTAGCAAGTATCATCCGAGTGTTCTGTTTGAGAGAACCATTGACTACTTCATGCAAGGAGGATTCATCGTGTTTCAGACTAAAGCGATCATCCCTGTTTTAGAAACAACAGCGCGCAACCTCATAACAAAGAAGAGGGATGAAGGTTTTGATGTTGACTCCGTTCTGTACAGCCAGTCTGCAGAACAACTTAGGATAGAGAGCAAAATCCTCCTGCCTTTTGCTTTATGGTTTGCTTCGCTCACGCTCGCTTGCCTCCCTCTTTTCATTATTGAACGAACCAATCTGGCAAAGAAATTTCTTCAAACTTTGCAAAAGTGGTTGAATAATTTGAAGCAATCTAATCGTACAATAGCTTTAGGTGTCAACCTCTTTCTGATGAAGTTTGTGTAAGCTTTTTATGCGTTGAATTATTGTTATATATGAATTCTAATTTATAAGAAGAATTTGACTAAAGTTGGGTTCCTCAAAGGGCCCATGGGACTTCCCTACTCTAAGGGTTTTAGGACATATTCGTACACAACGAAGTTCGACAAAACAAACTTTTCTGTCAGGGATATTGTGTCCCTCTGGTCTTCTTTTTAGGGACACCAGAATGAAATGTTCAGGCTGTGATTTTGAGGGACAGGTGAGCTCCACATTTCCATTTTTCGTAGATTGATTCTTACCCACTTCTTACCTTATAAACTACGGCTACTACATTCTGGAAAGGCTTACTGAAGGAGGTAAGAATAGTTTAGTCTGACACGCATTACACACTTTGGCCATCCACCACCTTTGACCTTCACGGCAATTCTTTGCTTCTTGTGAAAAGATTCAACTACTGAACATCTGCTGAACTCTTATAAATTGTATAAATCTTGCTTGCTCCATATTACAGTTCGAGTTAGGAGCAGCTACACCTGTCACTTTTCAGATGGAGATGGATTCGGAGCTACCACATTTTCCTAAAGTTTTTGAAGACTGTGTCTTTGAAGTGGTTAATTTGGCTACACTGACCCTGGTACCTGGCATAGCGTATGGCATGGAGACTGACTCAAGGACGGACCATGATTTCCGTTGTTTGGGGTATGAAATTAAGGTAAGTTTGTACATTCCCAATCTATACTCATGTGGTGACAATCATTCGTGTAAAACTTTGATTTTTTCCGTAGATGCTAGGGGGATCACTTCTATCTGCTAGTCGTACTGACGAGAAACGTCTCACCGGGGTCATCATGTTCGTGACAAGGGACGCAGATTTCAATGCAAGAGCAATGCGGACATGGCAGGAGATAGAAAATCTTCGTGGAAGAAACCTTTTTGCCTTGCATGAAAACTTCGTCCATCATACATTTGCGAGAAAAGAACAATTAGACCTCACGTTGTACCTGTAAGCTATCCTAAAACCAGATTCCTCCAAATTAGAAATTACTGCAACTATCATGTGGTTTAGAATGCCTGTTGAGTCTGCACGCCACGGATACAGCCCTGGATACAGCGGTCTTCCCAGCCAAGACAGCGCTTTGAAGTCAGAGGTCTCTGGGGCGGGACGTAAGAAAAGGAAGGGAAAGATCGGCGTTTTAACCACGAGGGAAAAAGAAGGACTGGATGACCCTACTCACGAAGTATCTGAAAGCAGGGCTAGTTTGGATCTGGGTCCTTTTGTGTTTGGTGCTTTGGAAGCTAAAGCTCGGCGCCGTGAGAAAAAAGCACTGGATGACCCGACTCACGAAGTATCTCAAAGCAGGCGCAGGGTCAGTTTGGACCTGGGTCCTTTTGTGTTTGGTGCTTCGGAAGCTAAAGCTCGGCGCCCTGGGAAAGGGAAAGTGGTCACACCCATTCTGATCGAGTCGGATGACGAAGACAAAAAACCACAACAAAAAAGCAAAACGTACACAAAGTGTAACGATCATTTCCGTAAAGTAGTTTTAACTGTTCTTATTTTGTTTAGGCGTGCTCACCCAACACGTCGTCAGCCACGTATTAGACTGGACCAACAGCTGCAGATGCTCATTTACGTACTGGACAGAGACTTGTGTACCATGTTGAACAGCCAGGAGCTTTACAAGTGGATGGTAAGGGATAAGGTAAAGTCAATAAATACCTGCATTATGTTTCCATCCGCAACACAGGATCTAATTGTTCCTTGTGTAGGTTGTTCCTGACCGTGATTTCCGCGTTTTACAAAAGAATATGGAGAATTGCATTCTTAACCCAAAAAAGTTTAAGTTATTTGAATCCAAACTCAGTCGATCTCAAATCGCTCGTCTCCGCCCGTACATTCCATCTTGGAAGAACTAGGAATGGCACAAACGGTGCAGTTTCGCAGTAGCAGTTTCATAAGTTAACAATCAACTCTCAGTTCATTCCTAAATGTAAACTTAACTTTGGTTTTCCTATTGCATTTATTTTAGTTTTTCTGTTGTATTGAATTAATGAAACCTGCTACATAATTTCTATTGTTGAAATTGCCTTCCGCTGTCGGTGAGTTCGATATATTCAATAATCCCATAAGGATGTTTCCTTTAACATTTAGTTCATTTAAAATAAAATCATTTAGTGAAATTAGCAAGTGGTCCAGTTTGGATCCGCTCGACATTCCAATGGGCATTCTGGTAGTTTTTCTCTGCTTTCTCCTATACTTCCGACATACTGGTTCCCTTCCCGCCTATTAGGGAACGGAAGAACAACCCGATCTGGGTATCTCCCGCAGAGGTAACTGTCATGCGCCATCGTTTCATTCTTGAGTTCCTTGTATATAACTTCAGTCAGCATGACCTGGTCAAATTGCTTTTCATTCCTATTCCAAAACGTCAGGTCACTTGACCTCTGCAAGATGAAACAGTTTTAACAAATTCACACATTAGAATACAAAGTTAGTTACATTTATAATTGTTTCTTGCAATCGCTTGCCTCTTGGTCCTAATAAAGTATTCTTCACACCCCACATTCCTCCCAAAAGTGACGTCGCATGGTATTGATGGTCTCGCATTGAATGGACGGTGTAATTTGAATATTCCCACTCTCGCACAGCAGCTCGCTCACGAGGGTAAATGTTACTGTCCAGGTCCCTGCTGAGAAGAATGTCGACCAATGGCTCACCCAGAGGAAGAAATCTCCAAGTCCTATCAACCATTTGGCTCATGTTTCCTAACACGCCAGGTTACAAGATAAAGGAACAGTAAAATATGGATCTTTGGAACCTTGTCTTTTACCTATTGGGAGTCTATTCACATCACACCAAAATGCAAAATCGTATTGGCAAATGAGAGAGCAAAACGCAAGTCCCGAATCGGAAGAGTAGATTCGAACTGTCCATCCCGGGTATAGTTTTTGCACTCCTTCCAAATTGCGGGTAATTCCATCCCTGTAGCTCTCAATGTCGCCGAATACGCTGTAAGAAATTACTTTCTGATGAGGACCGTAACTTGTCGCTTCATCGCTACAAGTTGATACATAGTCAGAGACAGTCCACCTCCATGGCCAGAAATGTCTTCCACAAGAACACACCGAGATGTCACTACTGCTGTCTGTAGAAGCTATTGGCCAAGATGGGTCTGAAAAGTAAAATTATTTAATAATTTGAATTTTTACAAAAGGTTTCTCACATTTGATAAAGTCGATATAGGTGTTAGAGACTGTAATTAAAAATACAACGATGCACGCAGTTGTCACAAATGCCCTTTTTCTAGACAACATTTAAGACTTCCAAGACTTATGTATAATGTTAAAGCGATGAATCGAATAGAATTCAGTGCAATATAGTTACAATAATGCAATGTTTCCCGTCCCCGTCAACGATTCTCGTTAAACAGACCTAGTTTAAAACTAATTTATCATCTTGGGCGCAGCTGTGAGACCAGAACGCCATCAAAACTAGCATAAATTTGTTTATGTGACAAACCACAATTATGGCTCTTGTAATAAATAATTCACAATCAACTCTTCAAAATTAAAATGAAATTATTCCACTTATGAAATTAATAATGAAATTATACTCAATTACCGTAGGCAAATAAGCTTCCCAGAATTTGCTTCCCAGAAAAACTGGAAGTTGCAAAATGTAGAATATAATAACCTTGGGTTCGAATGTAAGCTAGTGTGAATACACACTGACGAACATCATACTTTGAAATTAATCCCTTTTTGGAAAACTTAGGGCGCATGACGGAAGGTTGGAAATTAGAGCACCACAGTTCCGGTAGCTTTTAATAATTATAAATCGACTTTTTATACGCTTTCATTCCCATGCACGCCACTTGGAGCAATAAATTCCACATAATTCCAGAAATAAAATTGAACGCTTTCCCTAATAAGCATCCGCAGTACCTTGTAACATTTTCCTTTTTGAATTTGTAATCCTATGTAAATACCATTGACATTCATTTGACATTCTCTTATAGCTTAGTATTAACAGAGTGTCTTCTAGTTGGGAAAATTCGCCTTATTCTTACACAATAACTTGGGTTATAATCATTACATGCCATAATATATGGCTTTTTGCTCTTATGAAAGTGCCAGATTCCAGAAAAAATGGTCCTGATAAAGTTTTAGCTGCAGAGAGACCCGGTAAATTACTTGGATTTGACGAAAAATAATTTTATAGCGCATGGCGGACTAAGCTGGATTGATAACAATCCAAATGACTACATTTTCTTGCCTATGAAATAATCTTAATATCAATGTACCTTGGCACGTGACAAACACTTTGAACGCCAAAGTTCCTAGTCTTTAGGCTTTGAACTTTATTCTGCTGATTATCTCCACATTTCCCCTTCCACTTGGATCGAAGCTCGAGCACTCGAAAATGAATGAAACCGTATGGTCAGTTTCGCTAATCGGGAGTGCATGACGAATCCAAGTATTTCCACGAATCGAATAAAATCTGCAAACGTCATTAAAAATCGTCACTGTCACTTACAACGTGTGGCCATGCCGTTGCTATTACTAATCGTGTTACTCATTTAAATATTTTCTGCTGATAATAATATAACGACTACTATGTGCCTGTTCTGTGACAGACAAAAAGAACCCGGATTAGAGATTTCTAGCCTTTGTCTTTGCCTCACATTTTAAACTCCCATGAAGAATTTATTTCCAAATGTTCCATTTCCGTTGACATCAGTCAGATTAGAGCTAAACCTGATGCGTAATATTCTCTTATCTAATCTCAACCACCGAAAGTATAATTTAAGTGAACACTTCCTCTGTTAAAACATGAAACTAAAGGCACACAATTCATTCACTTTGCCAAAACCTGCCTAAAGCCAACGCTCATTTTAAGTTCTTGTGCTGTGACACTTATCCCATTAGCAAAATGGCCGTAATGAATCCCTGTTGTTGTATGAATTTGCAGTTAGGTGTGAAAATCGTTGCTATAGTCAACCTGGTAAGAGCTTAGAATTATTGATTTTACTTTCAAAGA